>JACXGJ010003241.1:0-55802 GCA_016801105.1 Esox niger | reverse complement strand
AAAACTAGTTGTTAAACAAAAACAGATTAAGTGGTGTTTGAACACAATGTAACATTTTTCATCTGTATGATGGTTGTCAATACTCTGCACCATGGCTTTCCATACTCCAGCAAAGGGAAGGTTTCGTCTACTTTGCGTTGCAGCTAAGTTGCCACTAGTTTTGGTGATACAATCTCTTTGTTTTAACCTAGGTGTGTGTGTGTGCGCGTGTGCCCGTGCGCGTGTGCATGTGCGTGTGTGTGTGTGCGTGCGCTCTATGAGGATGGGACTCACTGATGCTGAAGAGGAGCAGGGCCTTCATGCATAGGAATTCTTCCCGGGTGACTCTTAGCTGACAGAACCTCGAGGACAGCAGACGGAACCGGACACAGTGTTCATACATACTGGACACACGCATCCTTTGACTGGGGGAGGGGGGAGGTGGGGAGGAGGAAGAACATAAGGAGGGGCGGAGGGAGGCGGGGGAGGTGGAGAAAGAGGGAGTGGCGAGGGAGGCAGAAAGAGAGACAGAAAGCGAGAGAATGTGAGTGTGAAAGGAGAGTGTAAGAGCGAGAACACGAGGGTCAGACCCTGGGGCAGTGTTCCCCATTACCATGCAGGATGGTGCCAACGCCGGTATCAGCCAGCCACACTGGACGACTATCTGCTGCTGCATGAAACGCCTGGCCGTGTCCCAAAGGGCACCCTCCTCCCTACATAGGGCCCTATATTTGAGCGCAGCCCCGGTCAAATGGAGAACTGAAGCGGAGGGAACGGGGTGCCGTTTGGGATTCTCGTAAGTGCTGAAGTATAAAGTCTTGACTAAGAGAGGGATGGGTTGGCATTCCCACCACTTATCAGCCTTATACACCAGTCCGATTACAGTCTCCCTGCCTGCCTGCCTGCCTACATAAGACTAGAAGACTGGTGGTACATTTTTCTTCAATATTGCATTCAGAGTGACGGAAGTTAAAATTACTCGTTGAAGATGAGGTCAGGGGCGAAGTAGAGCTCCCTGGCATCTGTGTAGGTGTAGGATCTCCAGCCCAAAGCAAACACCATCACCCCAAGCCAGGAAGACTGGATCACCGACATCTGGTCCTCCACATGTAGCTGCCTGAAACCTACGGGACAGAGACAAACCCTGGTTTATGAGCATATTGCCCCCTCTAGTGGGGAAGACATTACCAATATAACCTGAGGCTATAACTCATAAAGCCAAACAATGAAGCCCCTGTGATGGTACAGCGAGACACTCAGCTACAGCTCCTTGTCAACACTGCAGAGAGAGTAAATGTACCTCAGAAGTGGACATGGTAATGAGAAATAATAAAATAACCAGAGCACACTGATTTAGTCACGCAGAACTGAACCCACAGCTGTCTGCCCAGAGTTAGTGGCCGGCCACTGCCGTGTAGTGACAGTCGGAACCGCTGTGGAACTGTGCATAGCTTTAACCCGGATTACCAAAAACACCAGCTGTCTCGTTTTCATGGTTCACCCTTCACGCTAATGCAACCAACTGGGAAGTAGCCTTGAAAAAAACTATAAATATGGAGCTGTGCAACTGCACTTTACCTGGCATGGCTTTAGCCCAGTGCACGACGGACACCAGTTGTCTCTCTCCAAGCTCGTTGAGACTGGTCAATAATGAGGCGGGACAGTCCGACAGGGAGGGGTCATGGCCCGCGTTGACCAATCCCGGCTCGATAGAACTCAGGACACTGAGGAGTGAAGGGTGAAGGCCGGCGGTGGGGCCAATAGCCTGGGGGGCATCAAAACCTGGGAAGAGCGATAGGAGGAGTTAAGAGGCAACGGATTGACATTAGGCCATCTTTATTGACTAGACCACTCTTTAGGGGGGAAAAAAAGCATTTGGTTACGGATGAAGGAAGAAAAAAATAAATAACCTACGGTAATATTGAATCTCACATTGAACTTGCTGAGAAATGGGGGCTAACTGCTGCCCCACAGCCCTCTTGTCATCCCTCTCTTTGGTCTTCTCAGTACCTGGTGCCTGGGTTCCCCCATCAACACCTCCTTTCAGCTGGCCGGCCCCCCTTAGCTTCTGGCCTGAAATCCATTTTACAAAAGTAGGACAAAGAGGGAAAAAAGCAGTCAGAGGGAAAGGGCGGGGGCAAAGCGACAGACACACAGGGAGAGAGAGACGCATATAGAGAGACAGAGCGAGTGAAAGACGCCGATAGAAACAGCGAGAATGAGTAACAGAGGGTTGAGGCTGTCCTGAATACAAAATAAATCAGGACATGAAGATGGAGAGAGAAATAGGTTCGGTAGGCCTTCTCCCTCTCCCCTTAATTACGTCTACATAGCATTCAGCTCTAATAGCTTCATTGGCATGATATCATACTTTAAATATTGCTAACGCATACTGAATTTACACTACGACTCCCCGTCTTCTATCAACACTATAGTTGGTTACTGTCAAAGAAAATCCACCGACGACAAAGGACAAAAATACCTTAGGATTATAGTGTCTACAGCTCTTTTATTGCGAATACCTATAATATGCATGGCACTTCTATGAATTATAAATTGCATAACAGAAATAAGGTTACATTTATTCACATTATATCTACTTTGGATACACGGTGTCCCGACGACATGTCAGCCGCGCATTACATTAACCAGTAATGATCCCACCCTCTACAGTTCCTTACGCGGCCTAAAATGTGCTGTGATGTGTTACATATATAATGGCCTGGGGTGTTTCAGCTGCCTGACGCATTCAATCACACCTACCGCGTCAATGCACACGGACTGGATTCACGCTTCATCTGTGTACGTTTGGGGCGGAGGTTTCGGTGCTCACCCGTCGCTACGGTTTCTGCCGAGCCCTCTGTATGACTCGAACGTTCAACGAATCTGGCTCACGCAATTTAACGCTGCAACAGCGCCGTCGCATCAGTAAGCGCCGACTCACTGTTGCATGGCGAACGCAGTCGCAATGGAAATCAACATACTCCCGGCGTGCCGAAACAGAACAGGGCAGTAGGTGTGTCGGAAGCATCTGCCTCCGGTGCTCATATGCCGCCGTGGCGTGGGTTCAAACCCGGGCCCGCTGCTAATTTCAGCAGAGTATGTGGTCTCTCTTTCCCACTGTGTCCATCGGACAAACATAACATCAACAAACGTATCCGTTTACCTTTGAGGCTCATTCCCGACAGGAAGCACCGGCGGAGGCGACAGGAAGGGCAGTTCTTCCTCCGGAGCTTGTCGATGGTGCAGTCATTACGGCTGGCGCACAGGTGGTTCTGCTTACCTGGGCCCACACAACAACAAACCGGGCTGGTACACAGGATTCTGGGAATTCTCGGAAGGGGAACACCCGTGCGTGCGTTTGAGTGCGTGCGTCTCTCACCCTCCGCGGCCCTCTTGAAGAACACCTTGCAACTTCCGCAGGTGACCGCTCCATAGTGGCAGCCGGACGCGTCGTCCCCACACACCTGGCACACCCGGCGGTCTGTGAAATACACGGTCACTGGCAAAACTCCGTCACATCTGGAACACAGAGGCACAGACATCGGCCAGCGCACAAGACTCGGGCAACGACTGCTTCCATCTTCCAGACACGCTCTCGCAGACACATACACGCCCGCGGCCTATCGGCCTTAAGGTTTTGTTATTAACCGACTGTCTTTTTAAGACTTTCATATCTGGCACTAGAAGTCGACCAGTAATCTCATTATATCGGAGCCATCTCATGTCACACCATTTCATCCCCGTTTTATCAAAATTAGTTACACTTAAATGTTACGCAACTAAGGCCAAACCACAACATCCTCAACAAGTGCTTAGAAGGTTCTCGAATAGCAGTTAGTGTTCCAGCGCATCCACTCCCATCTACCAGATTGGTAGCCAACACTGGTAAGGTGAGACGTGGACATGAATTGTAGCAAGGAATGATGTTTGGGAACAAGATGATTGTTGTTGTCACAATCTAACACGAGTGGAGCCATTCCCCTCGCTTCTTTTAATGATTTGACTCCCAGCCACTCATCCATTCTCATCCATGAACATAAACACAATGATAAAGTGCAATATATATCCCTATGTATTATTTAGTATGAAATAGTAATGCTGAACTTGACTGATAGTCACTACTAAACTTTTCAATGAGCCACCGCTACAGCCTTGAGATTATTGTGAGGAATGGTGAGCGTTGCCCAGTGTCGGTTGGGCTGAGACTAAACATGTTGCACCTGGTTTGCTGAAGGCCAGTAGATAGCAGACTGTGAGCCTAATGCTCTTTTGCTTCATAAATAAATTGGGATGCGAACAGTTGAGAGCAAGACAGGACCACACAGGTGGGTAAAGACTAGACATCCAAGCAAGGACAGTAGCAACACCCAAACGCCAACAGTATTTTTTCTCGTTGCAGAGACATGGTGGTTTTAGTATCTGTGGCACCCAGGTGTTGGGAGGGAATTGTCTGAAGTCATTCATATTTACTAATGCGGCATCCCAAGAGGCAGTAAATAGTGCACAAACATTTGGTTTGCATTCTTGGTCACTGCATAACTATATAATACTAACAATAGAACTAGTATTTTAAGGTTGCTTTGACATGACAACAATAACATAAAGCAGCTACGTGGATTAGAGTGGATGCTTTTGGTCTTCTATGTGAAACAAACAATTGATAGAAGTTTTATGTAACGAGTAGGTTGTATCTACCTCAAACTGGATTCGGCACCCATCCATCCAGAACTCTCCCTCATGATAGCGGAGTGATATACTTGAAGTCCCCTCTCACGCATCATCGCACTCTGGTAACCTTGCGTCTGGATATGGGCCTCTTCTGCCCCACCCGGCTCAATATCCTGATAGTTTCCCCCAGATGACGAGTAACAGGGACAGGATGTATCCCCTCCAAGAGACATGCTGTTTCTGTTGTCACAATATTTACAAAACCAAGATCCACCCGCAACCGGACAGGGTCTCTCGCGACCTGGTTCGGCTTTAATACTGCTGCTGTACTGTTTGATTCTGCTGCTTTGAGTACAGTCATTAACGGTCCACGCGCCCGGTGAGTCCTGACCGAATAACGGGATTGGGGAGTCTTTACAAAATCTAGGACTTAGGGGTAACAATTCGTCAAATTGAGAAGGAACGGAAAGAGCGTGGTCAAGATTCACGAACGCGTCCGAATGTTTACGGAAACCTCGACCCGTCTCCGATTCGTGCGTCGTCACGTTCCATTCGCAGATCCTTTCACGCTCCATGGTCTGTAAGCCCTCATAATTTTGTCCGTAACTGTCATGATTTATGTCGAACGACTGTTGCAGATCTGTTGATTTAACAATCGTTTTTCTTGGCATCTGGGTAGGTAACTCTGAGGTCATCCTTGCGACAGGTCCACACTCTAGAGTTGTTTCCTCCGAGACAGAGAAAATGTGTCGGTTATTTGGACCGTTGTCTGTATCGTTTCGTCCGTTATCCGCTATATCAAACTCCAATGAGCTTAAACCTAGTGACACAGACACGGCCTGACTTAACTTATTTGTTGTCACGGATATATTGTCGCCACTCTGCATGATCGTTTATAGTCCTTCCCAGGCGAGCATGCGTTTCCAAATAAAGACGTAATCGCGAGGTTCCAGTTTTGCCGTAGGCCTAAGTGCTACTCAATAATGTCCATGAAGTGAGAGTAGAACCACGTCAAATCCTAGGGTACATTTGTGCTGCATTAATGTTTCGATGTCTTCCCAGACGCAAAAAAAGGCATGATCTCTCGAGGTTTTAGTTTTGCGCGGTAGGCCTAAAAACAAAGGAGGTACAAAATATTTTACGAGCCGTGGGAGTAGAAACAACTACGTCAAATTCGCAACCGCGTAACTGGAGACTCATTATATTTCGTTATGTCTGGCTACCGCCTCTAGCTCAACTACGGGAACCTGTATTAACAACAACTCTTATTCGACGCCCCAGCAGCTTGCTTACCCAGCGTGACCTCGACAGCCCAAAGGAGACACTGGCTGGCATTTGCCCAAGTTTTGACTCGTGTGTCTATAGGCTAAAGTGCGTTTCATTACCATATTATTTAGAATAGCACGAATTGTAATAAATCCATGCATGATCCACGTTAAGTCTATCACTTGTAGTTGTGTACATGTATGAACATATATTTGTGCAATATATTTTAATAAAGTGAATGAGCCCGATTACTGAATGTTGCTCGATGTCTTATCTCACAGACACAACAATGTGTCCTCAAATTCACTCCTACGCCAGCACACACACACAAACACACACGCACGCACGCACGCACGCATTCAATAACCAAACAGCTCTAAATGCTATTCGGACCCACCGGCTCTTCGGGGTAGATTTGACCAGTTAGGTTCCGACGTTTGGCTAACGTGTGGACATCGGTCTCACCTGGCTACAGCGTCGTTCCACAAAAATGCATAAACGCATATGTATGGAATTTGGGCAACTAAAGTTTTCACATCCCCATTGTCCATCATACCGTACATGCAGTGCAGCTGTAACGCAATGCTGCAAGGCACACATAAGTGTCTGCCAAAACGCCATCACAATGTACCCTGATTACACCTCCAAAAGTACATTCCATCTCAGTGGAAAGCGGTTTGCCTGGCATGACATTACATTGGCAGTTGCAGTGTGTTTTAAATTGTCAGCGTAAACGCCTAGAAAGAAATGTTGGCAAAAGGTGAAGCTGTTAACCTGATGTTTACATTGTATAAAGCGAACCCATGCACCAGAGAACATAATACAAAACCAGCAATGCTGCCAGTCAAAGAGCTTATAACGTGGCAGAGCAATGTATTAGTCTTACCGGATGTATTTATAGGCATGTTCTTATATTATTTATCAAAATAATGCTTGAAGTACATGCAACAACAGGGTTTTAACACCTCAAGAGATTTCCAAAAATGTATTGAAGAAACTACTTAAAATGACAGAAATCTCTAACTCAACTGGAAACTAGGCCATTCTGAGTACTGCAGTATGAAGGGCAATGTATTGTGTGATTGACCGTGAAGATCATGGTCCAAGCTTCTAACTCCTCTGGCTGGTAAAAGAGTATTAAAACATGAAGTATGCTTATCATCACACATGTGACCAGGATGGACTGAGTGGTTGTGGCAGATAGACCAGTTCTCTTCACTGGTTGGTGGAGTTTCTCTGGCATACGATACATCTCCTTGACTCTTCATGTGATAGAGTCATGCCTGATTACAGTGGAGGAAGGGCTCAAAAAGGCAAGCAATCTACTGTATTCTGCTTTGCAAAAATACATTATGACATACATTATGTATGAAGTCACCTGGGCACTGATAAGTGGCTGGTCAAGTTGCTGTGCCTCAAGCCCCTGCCCTCTAGGGTGTCTCAGTCCATGCTAATGTGAAATAAAACAGTGGAATAATTATGCACAGTAAGTCAACTTTCTCTTCTAAATTAAAAACACATTTTACTCCCTGTAGCAAACAAGATTTTGACCTTATAACTATCTGTCGACTTAACATCGCGATCCAAAGGCCTATGTCAGAATAGGACTTGTTTTGTCTCCAGAGAGGCTTTTTGGGCATTTTAGCTAAGGTAGCTACACATACAACACTCAACAACTGATTCAATGTTGTTCAATAATATTTATTTGATTAATAATAAACCACATTTCCAAGTATTTTGCTGTCATTATTCCTCCTAGATGACATTCTTGGAAAATATCTAAAAAACATTCCCCTCTTTTTAACTATCCTTATTGAAAAATAACATCACAGAGTATAAGCTAATAATTATTTGGCATGAATGTATTAAGATTGCAAAAACATGAGCAAAAGCAACATTATCGTGACATATGATTAATAATATCCCTACATCTGACAGTGATTTAATTGTATTTCACCAGATTACAAACCCCATAAATGTAAATCATATTACAGCCAGTAGATGGCACTCTTCATTAAAGAGGAAATATATTTGGGCTTTGTAATTCAGTATTTAATAGCAGAAATTGCATTTCAAATAAACAGAACCTGAACTATAATAAGTGCCAGGAACAAAGACATGTTTTGATATTTGTCACTATATGCCAATCATTTGCAAATTATTCAAAACATTCTGTTGGGAAGTCTGTATTGCATGGAGATCAACAGAGATAGCATTACATTTTTGACATGGTAAAACATGATCTTTGCACTCAACTGAGGAGAAATATATTATTTCTTAACATAATGCAACTTTTTTTTAAACATTTACTAGTAAAATGAAAAAGTTACTAGTAAAAATTTGAATAGTTACTAGTAACTACAGAATAAGTACTAGTAACATTTTGGAAATTAAATGTAAGTTCCAAATAAATGTTAAAACGGCTTTCCATAGGGAAATGCTGTCAGTGCTTCCAAAGTCAAAGCATTGTTGTGCCTTGCACTGTCTCTAAAGTAACTTACATTTAAATACATAGATTAATTGTAGACTTGTTTGCTCTGTTTCTCACATGGATTCAAACTCGTCGATGCGTTGCTTGGTGTTGCCCTGTCGTATCTGCCTCAGGGTCCTGTACTTGTCCCTGCCCGCCTTTACATTCTCAGCGTGAATCAGGTCATTGGGTGTGTTCTTGCTGTCATCTCGGGCGCAGGCCAACTCTGTACTTAGGGCCTGGGGATGAATGTACATGGAAAACACAAGCTTTCAGAACATGGGTATCTAATCATGTTGCTGATTATCAGTCCAACTTGAGTTTTGTGGTTTTGTTTGTGGATTTGTTTCAAATAATTGGCAGTTTGATAAGCTAAATCAGGGTTTTTAATATAAGATAGTTCCCCAGGAACATGACCGGAAAGCCCTATGTTATAGCATTCAAATACGCAGAAGTATGTTACTGGCCAATGTTGCCTTCTCCTGTTCTCAATTTAATTGACTTGAATGTCCAAGGTGTATTGAACAGAAGCAATCAAAGAACAATTTACTAAGTAGATATAGCCCTCATTGATATCACCCTACATTGATATAGGCCCAGGTTGATAAAGCCCTGGGTTGATATAGCCCCGGGTTGATATAGCCCCGGGTTGATATTGCCCCACATTAAAATATAGCCCCAGGATGATATAGCCCCAAGTTGACACAGCCCCACGATGATATAGCCACAGGTAGATACAGGCCCGGGTAGATACAGGCCCGGGTAGATACAGGCCCGGGTTGATACAGGCCCGGGTAGATAACAGGCCCGGGTAGATAACAGGCCCGGGTAGATAACAGGCCCGGGTAGATAACAGGCCCGGGTAGATACAGGCCCGGGTAGATACAGGCCCGGGTAGATACAGGCCCGGGTAGATACAGGCCCGGGTAGATACAGGCCCGGGTTGATACAGGCCCGGGTTGATACAGGCCCAGGTTGATATAGCTCAGTGATTTAGCCCTTGTTGCGACAGAATCCTGCAGAATCCCTGGCCTTCCTGAAACAGGGTTGCCTACCATTGGAACATTCATACATATGTCCTATCCTTAGCACTATATGTCTCATAGCAAAGGTCAGTCCTGGAGGACAGAACATAATAATTAAGGTCAAAGGTTAGATCTGTGTATGTGAATTTACTCCACTAGGCCCCTATCATGAGATTGGTAGAAGTCATAGGTTATGGGTCAAATTTTTCTGACCTTAAGGCGATTCTTTAAGTGCTTGTTCTTCTGTGCCTCCGTCATGCGCTCCTCCTCACTGCGGTCTCTGACCATGCCTGGTGATGTCAGCTCGGCGCTAGCCTCGGCACTGCTCTCATCCGTCTCATCGTGGTCCCCCTGAATGGAATCCTGGATGTAGACCCGGATCAGTTTAGTCATTAGCACTTCTTTGGCCGGCTCCAAAGCCACCAGCACCATAACCCCCTGACCTCACAGTGTCGTTAGACAAGGATAACGCTAACATACTCAAACACGGCCACTCGCTTAGTCATTCATTTATTCCTTCGCTCTCACCCTTTTCTCCCAACTCTTGACGTAGGCGTCCTTCTTCATCTTTGCGTCCTCCAGGAGGGAGATCTTTGAGGTCAGCTCAGCCAGCTCGGTGGCCTGGAAAGGAAAGCATGGAAGGGTACTCGAACAATGCCCGTCACCCCGTTTGTGTACGCGTGCGTGCGTGTTCGTTTGCATACCAGGCTCTCCTGACTCTTCATCTGGCTCTCTGACTGCTGTAGAAGGGCCACCTTGGCCTCCACCGCTGCTCTGCGCTCCCTTTCCAGATGCTCGGCCTCCTCCTGGGCCAGCTTCCTCTCCTTCTCCAGCTCCAGGGATCGACGGGTCTGCTCCTCCAGCTCTTTAAGTGCACACAAATATACACAATATACGCAATTTAACAGAGAAAGCACTCACACACATGGATGCGCTAGCACACATGCGCGCACACACATGCACACATGCACACAAGCACACACACACACGCGCACAAGCACACACACACACGCGCACAAGCACACACACACATGCGCACAAGCACGCACACACACGCGCACAAGAACACACACACGCGCACAAGAACACACACACGCGCACAAGAACACACACACGCCTGCACACACACACACACGCACGCAAGCACACGCGCACAAGCACACACACACACACACACACACACACACACAGACAGACACACACACTCTCTCTCTGACCTTCCTGAGCTCTCTTGGTTTCCTCCTCAATTTGTTTCAATCTGCTTATCAGTTCCATGGTTTCCCTGGCTATCTTCTCCGTCTCCTTCTCGGCATTCTCTCTCTTCTTTTTCTCACTCTCCAGCAGTGCTCTGGAATGAAGGATGAGTAGACACCTGCTAACAGCCCCTACAGATGCGCTGTTCCTCACTAGTTACAGTCTGTCCTTCTGGAAAATAGTAATCTAGGAACTGATTCAGATTTACGTGTAGTATCTAGAAATTACCATACAGTACAATCGTCTGTCTACCCCCCATCTCACTTCTCCATTTGTCTCTTGGTCTTCTCCTCGCGGGCTTGAGCCTTCATCTGTTGGACTTCGATGGTGTCGGGCTTCCTCCTCCTCATGTACAGGTCGTGGTTCCCCATGCACAGTGCCAGGATACGCTTGTTGATCCTCAGACGTGGGGCGTAGAACACAAAGTCCTGGCACAGTTAAAACAAACATAGCTATCAGTGACTCGTGCTAAAATGAAGTGAAATGATTTTGGATTAAACGAACAAGTAGAACCAACAATGCAAATAGACACAGCAGACAGGGACACAGATGTGATGTACCGGAGCTTTCTTGTCAATGGGCTTTATGACAAACTTCTTGTCATTGAAGGAAATGTTTCTGATCTCACTCCAGGGGAAGCCAATCTTTGGGGTCATCCTACAAAGGAAATGAAACAGTCTGAAACAAAGTTTATCCAATGTTTTCAGATACCAAAGGTGGTCTGATGTCACAGTGAATCTACAGGAAATGTGCGTGGATGTAGAGGTTCCTACTTGTCTGTCTTCTCATATATGTTGAGGCCCAGAGCATCTACGCCCAGCCAGAGCTCTGAGCCCTTCTTGTTCTTGATGCTGAAGTAGTTGACTCCATACATCTCTAGATCCTGAGCGATCTTCAAGTACTCCACCATGGCGTCCTCCCTGGGGCCAGACAGATACAGACATGGAACCAAAAACACATACACTCACACTCCATGACAAAGAATACACTTTGCACATACCAACAGTAAGCTATTGTCAACAACCCGGCTGAGACCGTTTAATAGTTTAAGAGATGCTACCTCAGCAGTCCCTTGTGCTCCTCATGCCACACCCGGATTCTTTCCTCCCACTGCTCCTTGTTAAGTTTGTGCTGCTCCAGAACCCTGGGGGGGATGAATCATGGGGGATGGAGACACCAATCTGACAGACAATCACGGAGACTAAAACCGAAACTTAGCACATTCGAGGGCGCGTGTCAAACGTGGGATGTGGCAAAGGGGTGTGACAGTGGGGGGGGGACATCTCTTCCCCAATGTCTCCCCCGAATAATAAGAATAGTTTCCGAAATATATAAAATGCCCACCCCTCCCTATATGAAACTTACTCCCAGGGCCCTGGGCTGAGGAACGGTACATCACAGCAGGACGAGGAGCAGAATAACACACCTCTGGGGCAGAAGCTTGTCCCTGCTGAGATAACCAGGGAAATGGTGGTCCTTCTTATAATCTCCGTGCTTGGTCTGAACGGAGTAGGAGGCCAGCAGCACCGCTGTCTCGGGGGGACAGTAGATGTCATCGTTCAGGATGCCTTCCTTCACCTGCACTGACATAAAGTGTGCGTTTTTCTAATCTACTCACACACCACAATGACAAAGTATAAACACAATTGATTGACCATGAACATTTTACATGACATATGCCTGTAGTGAGTTTTAAATGAGACTCCAAAGATGGCTTGTTGGCTGGCTCGTACAGTAAGCCCATGAGCAGTCTATGGAAAATGAGCTAGAAAAAGTCAGCTTTAAAACCCAGGACATTTATCACATAAAATGTATTAGGCACATACCACAATTGACTGGGGTTCGTCAATGTTGTGGTTTTGCTGTGACAGAACTTTAGTTTTAACATAGATAATTGTTATTTCAGAAAGTTTTAGCAAATTGCTTTAGTGGGGTGACAGCAATATAACTATGTCGCTGTACTCGCGTTAGGTGGATCCTGGTCTCCCAGAGAGAGTTTTGTGCATAAATAAAACGACAACGACCGATGAACTTCGACAAATTGCAGAGAAAGAAATGGAGACAATTTAGCACTGAGACGAATGGGTCAAATTGAATGCAGGTCGTTACGTGTGTGTGAACTTCTCTTGAGAATCCAACTGAGGCAGGAGCCTCAGTGAGGACTCCACATTTTGTTCTTACTGACAGCAGAATTCCTCTTCTTTCATGTGCATACACATTTTAATACCAATTGTAAGTATACATTTATGATGTACACATTTACAACCCAATATTGATAAACGAGGCCCCTGGGCAGTTTGGCAGTTTTTTCCATTCCGGCAGGTCCCCTCATGTCCCTGCCGCTGAGAAGAGCCCCACAGCATGATGCTCCCACCACCATGCTTAACTATCAGAAAGGTATTCGCCAAGTGAGTGATAAGAGGTAACTTATTTTTAGCCAGAGGTGGCACTTGGCATTCAGACATATTAGGTTGATTTTGGTATAAAGAAACCAGAGAATATTTTTGCTCATGCTCCCAGAGTCCTTCAGGAGGCATGTCACAGGCCTTTTACAGAAATGGCTTCTGTCTAGACACTCCACCATAAAGGCCAGATAATTATAGTGCTGCAGATATGGTTTCCTTTCGGCAGGTTTTCCCACCTGTGCAGAGAAACTCTAAAGCTCTGGGCCCTTCTTGCCCAGTTACTTAGCTTGGCTGGATGGCCAGCTTTATAAATACTCCTGGTAGTTCCAAATGTTACCATTATGGATCCCACTGTGCTCCTGGGAATGTTAAAAGGTTTAGCCATTTCGTTTTAAAACCTTCTCCAGATCCATGCCTCAACACAATTCTACCTCTGAAGTCATCAGAGATGTCTTTGTACTTCATGGCTTGTTTTTTGCTCTAACATGCACTGCACAGGGTGTGACCTCAAATAGAAAGGCGTGTGCTTTTTTAAATCATGTGCAATCAGTTGAATTTGCCGCCTCAGGTGGAGATCAATCAAGTTCTCTAGACATGTCAAAGACAATCAAAGGACACAGGATGTACCTACACTTCAATGTGGAGTGGCATAGCAAAGGGTCTGAAAACATATTTGCTTGAGATATTTTCGTTTTTTTAATCTTCAATAAACTGGCACAGATTTCCCAAAACATTGTGTTTCTAGTTTGTCATTAGGGGGTTTAGTGACTAGGTTGAGAGCAAAAATGTCTATAACCCAACAAAATGTGGAGAAAGTGAAGGTGTTTAAATACTTTATAATGGCACGGTCCATGCATTGGCAGCCGAGCATATATTTCTGTGTGTAATAACTGCGTGACCTGCAGGAAGAAGAGTCGCTGTGTAGCCTCTTGGATCAGTTCCTCCACAACATCTTCAGGAAAGAACTTGGCCCGGAACTTTATCAACAGTGGGTTCTCCCTCCTGATGTCCTGAGCAATCACCTGAAGACATTACAGCATTGCCACAATGTCACACAAGGGTGTGTTTTGTGTCACAGTTGTAGATACATAGTAACTGTTTTGACTGGAGCTGGGAGGTACACACCCTCTTGTTGAGTTTGAGCCAGGTGGAGAAACCCTTGCTGTCCTGGTACTGTAGGCCGAAGAACCACGTCTCCCTCAGCCCAATGGTCTTCACTATCTACAACAATAAGGAGAAATATGTGGATTACTTGGTATATTGTCCATTGCCTGGGAGACAGATTCTTCTGTCTGTCCATTTCCCAGTCAAAATCCATGCTTGCATCTGTCTGTTGGTTTGTGAGTCCATGTACCTGGTCGAAGAGCTGTTTGCCGGTGGTGCTGGGCAGTATAGCAAACTCAAGCTCAGCATCCATGGTGGTCACTCGAACATTGATCTACCAGAGACGGCATCAATATACACACTGGAGTATGAATGGGAAGGGCAGTATCGTCGAATCCAGCCTGCACTTCCGTTCATGTAGTGAGGAGAGAGTAACTAAACAGCCTAATTGAACACAACAGCTAATTGTTAGTGTAATAGTTAGTATGGCTTACAATAAGGGATAGCCAATATACTTAGGGGCTGAGTGAATTTTAAGTTCCCTCCTATGACTTTAGGCTTTGCTAGGTTCTTTGTGAAGAAACAAAGAAAGGTAATATTGTGTTTCTTACATTTTTCTGTTCAACTTGCAGGATCATCCAATCACAAGTGGTTGTAGGAGACTACAATCAAAACATGAAGCCCACAAGATATTTTTAAACATGAAATATTGTTTAGAGACAATTCTCATAACAAAATGGGAGTTGAGAGTGTTCTCAGCATAAAGGAAGGCGTATTTTATGTCCTACGCTTGACCAAACTTTTTCTTGCTCTAGTTTTTTTTTAATGTCAATTATGTTAGTAAAAGTTCCCGAAGTGTTTGAAGAATACCATTTCCACCCCATCCTAGTCTAGCTATCCCAGGCAACCACTGCTCAGTTTTTTTGTGGGTTTTTAACACAGATCATGGAGCATATGTGATGAGGGAACTTAGGGAGACCCATAGACAGAATGTCGGCCAATTCTGTTATGTTAAATGTTTATCAAATCAGTATAGTCTGGTAAATACTTCAACCACACGAATATGATAATTTCTGTATTATATCTACACTACATACAATTGCTAAGATTACATATTTCTAAGTTGAGTAAGATCACTGTAATTAAAGCATCACATAGAAATTTTTTCTGTTGCTTTGAAGCTCAAACTCTTGAAGTTTCTGGCTGTCTGATTTCACTGGGTATCAAACATTTGAAACTAACTATAGATAAATATTAAAAAGATGGAAGAATCACTATACAACCATAAAAAATGAACGGCCATGAAACCAAGCAGAACAATATCCATAATTGAGTCCTTCAACAACTTTTCAAGACCATCATTCTCACAAAGAGATGACTATGGGAAAAAGGTGGCCTTGTCTTACTATCAAGTTTATAAAATAGCTATGTATACAATCTGACACAACCCTGACATCCACATCTTAACCTCAGACAGACACACACACCAGCTAAATATTATATAGTTATACTCACAGACGACATTTGTTGGTCTTTGATCGGTTTTATTAAGTTCCTGAGCTGTCCTTCCTTCTGCAGTAGCCTTCTCTCCACAGTCATATGAAAGTGCTTGCAATATTCACTAGGATTATGGTACATTAAAATGGCCCATTGTTGTGTTCTCAACACTAATCCAATGGCAGCCCAGGAATCTAACTCAAGGTGGATTAGGGACCAGTACCAACACTTGACCCACACAGGCCAAAGGAAAAATACCCACAAGAAGCTAAACTAACATCTGCCTTCTTAAAATGAGATACAATGTTAACGTCAGTGTCACTGAAATGACAGTCAGCCCATGACACATTATTTCAGATGAGACATATGATAAGGATAATGTTACATTTACAGGAACTAGACCACTCTGCAACAATAGCTAAGAAAAATGTAATTTCCAAAGTAATAAAACTCAATAGATTCCTCCTTGTAGGTATGTTTTTCATTTTATTGTGAAAATATATCTTTCATTGTTATATTTGAATCCAAAAGGATATATTTTAAATGTGTCTGCAAAGATTAAATCACAGCTATATGATTTTAATTATTAACTGCATCGTATGCCTATTGTATTTTTATTTAATTTATTAGCAAAATACTTATTTATTATATTTTCGTGTAACAATGTAACCGTATTTATCACTGTGTCAGGATTTTATGAGTACTGTAGTTTCATTTAAATTATCTTGGCTGCATTTTCTTATAACAACGTTTCCGTTTTCATTTCATTTTCTGTCTGGATAAGAAGCAATGTAACAGTTTCCAGTGGAGATCTCTAAACTACAGTACACGTAGCCAGAATTTCTCTCCGCGCGTGCGTGCTGCTTTCACAGCGGATGTCACGACTGTCGGAATTGTGTTTTATTAGGAAGCAGACAAACCATCCTGGCCTTCGATTTAGATATATGTTATCAGGATCTTGCTGAATAAATAATAATGGGGGACGAACAAGAGATAATGTGCAAACTAGAAAATATTATGGAAATACGGTAAACAGTATAATTCTTTCTTCTTCAAGAAAGCCACATCTGGTAAATCAGGTAGCTGGTAGATTTGGAAAAGAGCAACGAGAAGTGTCTAGCCAGCTAATATTAGCTTCTTGGCTTTGTTATTGAGCTAGGAAGCTAGCTATGTGGCGACATAGCCCCGAGCAAGGTTAGCCAGGCCGGCGACTGATTTCTTATGGTGTCTTTGTTTTGCATGTTACAATTTGCAAACAGCAAGTTATTTGCATTAACATCAATCCAGATGTGAAGTGCTTTGCAAGATTAAAAGCAAGCTAGATACTTTGCTTTCTGACTTTAACAAGGCAGCAAATGATTGGCTAATGACGGCTGGTTTTCTCCCGGCGTAATGCGGACCAATTGATTTATAGCTACAATACGCTATTACAAATTACATATTGTTTAATATATTTCTGCTTTAAATAGCTCAGCATTAGTTGAAAACAAACTGCCTAGACAGGAATTAGGCTGCAACAATTATGTTGTACATCTCTTTATTATAGTGCATGCATAGTACTTGTTTATTTGCATGACAATTATAATTTCTCATTTCACATAAATACAATATGCATTCACATTTTAGAAATTGGTTCTAATGGTACATTTAGTGAAATGTTGAAGTGACAGATTGTTTTTTACTATCATCCAGTAATCAGATGTACATCATGTAAATGATTGGTAACTAGTGCTTTGGTATTAACCTGTGCATTTTTAAAAGATACTGATGTTGTGGATTGGTATGTACTGAAGTGCACTGGGAATTAACAATTATGGTTTGGGTTGAACTGTGTCTCCTATTATTTCAGGAATAAAACAATACAGATGCAAAAGATCAAGTCTCGTCTCAAGTCTGAGTTTGAGTCCCTGGAATCCGAGGAGAAACATCTGAAAGAGTATAAACAGGAGATGGACCTTCTGCTGCAGGAGAAGATGGCCCATGTGGAAGAGTTACGACTCATACACGCTGATATCAATGTGGTAGGTAGACTAAGGATTTGCGCATGTTTGTGGGTGTGCATAGCTCTATGCAGTGCTTACTAGCAGTATTTACAGTACTGTGCAAGCAAAGGTCTTGGACACCTGAAGGTTAAATTAAGGACATTTATTTCGGGAGTAATATATATATATATATATATATATATATTACACACACACACACACACACACACACACACACACATATACATACACATATATATATATACACACACACACACACTAATATATTATTATTTTTTACAAATAAATACTTACTATCCAATTAAATGACCTTAGTTTGACTCTCCAAGACTTGCACAGTACTCCAGTTGTCAGCACAGAAAGGCCACTATTGGACACCTGAGACACAGCCTGAATCATTGGGTCATATTTCCCCCATGCAGATGGAGAGCACTATAAAGCAGTCGGAGAATGACCTAAACAAGCTCCTGGAGACGACGCGGAGGCTACACGATGAGTACAAACCCCTGAAGGAGCACGTCGACGCCCTCAGAATGACCCTGGGCCTACACAGACTGCCCAACCTAAACGAGGAGGAGGAGAAACTCTCTCTAGAGTCAGTACACGCACGCACACACGCACACGCACACGCACACACCCCACCCGTTCCCACAGGCGCCGACTAACATGATCTATGTCCGGTCTCCTGTCTCGGGTGCTGTAGTTACTTTGAGAAGCAGAAGGCGGAGTGGCAGAAGGAGCCCCATGAGCCCACCATCCCAGAGTCCCTAGCAGCTGCAGCGGCCGCGGCCCAGCAGCTCCAGGTCTCCCGGAAACAAGACGCCCGCCAAACAGCCACCTTCAGACAACAACCCCCTCCCATGAAGGTACACAGTACACACCCTCCCATGAAGGTACACACGCACACACCAACACACACCCCCGTCCCCCGTCCCCTGTCTATAATGTGTACCTACAGAGTAATGACACTGTGCTGACATTTCCCCCCCCGTCTGTTTAGATGCACTAATGAATGACTATAACAGCTGTATGTTCCCGCTTGCACTGTTCCCTAGGCCTGTCTATCATGCCACCAGCAGATCCACAGGAACGCCCCCATCTGCCCTCTGTGTAAGGCCAAGAGTCGCTCCCGCAACCCCAAGAAACCCAAGAGGAAGCCGGACGAGTAGACATGCACGCCTGCGTAGTACCTCTCATCATGCTCAATTTCACACCTGGAATTCAGTAATACCTTCGCCTTTGTAACCTCTCATGCTATGGAGACCACATTTAGTGTTATTGTCATTATCCTTTTATTTTAACCTATCATTGCTTGGGTGTTGAAATGTAACTGTTAACCTTATGTCAAGTTTGATATGATAGACTAACCACATTTAATAAAAAAACAAAGCTAAAAAACATCCATTTGAATACTGTAGATGTACAAATGTGTCTATTAGTTCTGGTATTAGAAATGTAAAACCTACTGTATTTACTCCGTATTTAACATGTTTACATCGCATGTACATTAATTCCATGGCTGAACTATAAATGACTGTCTTGTAATGTATTTTTCGTGTGAAGTGGCAGTGGGTTTATAGAAGGAGTCTACAACCCAAGAATTTGTTCTGTTTACTACAGAAATGTTAACTTTGCTATGATTACAGACTAGAAATTATGTATGTGAAACTTTAATACAAAAATAAATGGTTGTTTCGTACTGTAGTTGGAAATGTATTTTATTTTGATGTAACTCATTGGTCACAGGTAGCATCCACACCCATTCAGCTCTGACCGAATGAACCCTACATCAGGAGGACGCGTGTCATAAGCCCAGTCACACATGACCAGCCTGAACGTACCTTTTACCTCTGTCTTGTACTGTCGTCAGTGTAACTCAAGATTGACAATCTTCTATAGGTTCGTTCCATTTCTGTTCTGTTGCCAAGTTAACTCCAGGTGGCTGCCCGCTCATCTGCCTGGCCTGCAGTTGTCCCCACATCCTGCTGGGGGCATCACAGTGCTTAGGGAGGTCCCTTAGCCACTCTTCCAGACAGACCGCATCCTACAACACAAGAGAACACTGATTTCTTCAGTACATATCACTCTGTGCTCACAGTACCGTATGTTTCTCAGTGAATAGTTTAGAAAGCTATTTCTGAAATGACCTTATCAGGAAATAAAGTGAGTTTTCTGTGTACAATACAGAAGTAGGTAGGAACACATGTGAAGTATGTCTTCTTGTACGTGTGTGCTTTTACAGCAGAGTGGTTGAACCCCTGATGGTGTTCAGAGATCAGGCTGCCTGTTGCTGCATACAGCTTTAAAAGCCCTAGATTAATGCTGAACAATTACTGAGGCAGCCAGCGGAGTCACAGACCTCTAGATACAACACAGATAATTATCAAAAGAAGTATTATACCCATATCATCTCCACAGTGAATAGTTCAGTCTTTACGATGGAGATGTAGAAGTGTCGACTCCTCTCCTGCACAGTCCACTTTACTTGGCTGCCTCCATTGCTTCCTCGTGTCTCACAAGGGTTGGGGATTCTGTCCCTCCTGCCTGCGTTCACCGAACCAGTCTGATCATCCTGTTATAGGCACTCTTCAAGCCCAGCTGTTGCCTCTCTGGATGGGTCTCCTCTCCCTCTGTTCAGTCATTCTTATCTGCAGTTGGTCTACAGTGTCTTGTACTCCATAACTAGGTCCAAGAAAATACCTTATTCACAATTCCAAAAATGCAACTTTCAAAACAAAGGAAATAACATGGTTGTAATTGTGTATGTGTATAATACCTTGAAATAAATAAAACCACCAATGAATGCACAGGCTCTGTCTAAACATACTCTTATTTTGAGAAATTGAAGTGTTAGAGATACAGAAATGTCTTTCCTATGTGCAAGTTAATAACAAAATAAATAGAAATACCATATATAACATTGTCAAAACCTTTCCCATCCTTACAAATCTATAATACTGAATGCATATTAGTTTGCCATTTCATGACTGCTAACCTCCTGCTCACTAGTTTATGCACAGTGGACTTAGCATCCTCGATCTTTAACTACTTGGTTTTGGCTCAATAGCATTTTAAAATGAGCAGCAAAACCACTAAGTCTAGCCTACCAGAAATAACACCAATAAAAAGGTACAGCTTTTATAATACAAAATATAATACATTTAAATGGTCTTAAGTCAAGTCTTATTAGTTCTGGTAAGGAAACCTGGCTCACTACAAGAGCACACTATCGTCTATCCAGAGAACAAAACAGCGCCAGGGTAAGACTGCAGAGAAGATATTATATATGAAGCAGGACAACCGCCAAACATGTCTAAAACCAGACACTTATAAAAACACTCCAAACACAATTTTAATTGTTGTGTTTTATGTTACAAAGACAACAATTAAAAACAATTAAACACAACAATTGTTGTGTTTAAGTGTAACAAAAGGGTAAGGCAAAAATACCATAAACAAATTAACGACTAAGTCCACAGTTGGATTCCGAGGACAGTGCTAGTCAGTCAATGGAACCTGTACTTGCGTGCAGGTTTGATACTGACATAAGTCTTCTTCATCTCCTCATTCTCCTCTTTCTTCACCAGTTGGTAGCGCTCCCCTTTTGTGGTCACCACCTGGTTGCTGTGATAACGCACAAGTTTCTTGGGGGCGTCTTTGGGTGCCACAGGCCGGTGTGTTTTCTTATCTTCCTCCCTGTCCACTAGCATATATTTCTCCAGGATACTCTCTTTCATCTTCTGCTCCGCCTGAGGGGAGACCGTCTTCCCATGGTTCACGTTGAGAGGTGAGGGGCTGAGCTGGACATCTCCTTCAACGATGAGACGTACAGCCTCCTCCATGTCACCTTTAGCAATAGACAGGGCGCTTCTAGCCTCCGAAAGGCTGCACTTAGGGAACATCTCCAGCAGAAGCGATTCCTGAGCCTCCCACTCAGAGAGCCGTATCTTAGCAGTAGCCCCCTCTGTCTGTGATGCAAGGCAGTGCATGTCTCTTTCTGGTGGTCCAGCAGAAGTAGCGCTGTGTGTCAGTGGGATTTCAATTCGAGCCTTAGGCACAATTTTTTCTGAAATTCGTGCTGCAGCTAGTTTAGAAGCCAAGCTGAACATCATGTCGCAAACCTTAACACTGTCGATTTCAGCAAAACCAGGAATGTATGCCTCCAGCATTTCTGCAAATACTTCCACGTCAAAGTTCTCTTCCACGCTGTCCTGGGAACCCAGATCCTCCAGGACCCCAGTGATGTAGGAGAGCAACACATCATCCAGGGAGCTCAGGTCGGCGTCGGGAATGTATGTCTGAATGAACTCCTGCAGAGTATCATGGATTATCTTGTGAAGGTCCATAATTGACTCAAAACCTGTGAACAAAAGCAACACCAATTTCAGATTCTGATTAAAATTTGCTAACGAAAGAAAACGTATGCCCCCTTTAACAGAAATGCATCACGAAACAAAACATTACGAATTAATGATGTAGCTATTATAAGAGTTAGCAAGAGTCATACCGGCGATGACTGTGAAGCCGGCAAAAATGGCTAACCTAACTTCGGGTTTCAAAGACTGACCCAAACCAAAATTGGTGACTAATCAACAGACAACTGAATTACGTAACCAAAACAGAAGAGATGACGACATTCGGACAGATGCTCTACTACCTGGCAAGCTAGCTAGCTACACTGTAACAATTAGCCAGAAAGCTAAACGTATCTATGTGCAAAGAAATTGACTTCCTTCAGAAACGTTCCAATAAGCTACATATCTAACCTTACAATTATACGTGCAAAGCCATACGATGTTTGCGCAATTGTGTATTTTTGGGTACTTAGCTTGATAGAAAACTGTAAGTCAAAGGTTTGCCTCATATAAGGTTTGCGCACTCAACAAAAAAACGACATCGAAAAGTAGGGGCACCATTTTCTACTACTGGAAAGACTCGCTTTATTTCGATTCATTACCGCCCCCTAGCATCCTGGAGTTAAAATATTTGGAGTCCAGTTTGTGTTTGAAAGCAAAACGGTATTTAAACTGATTTTATTATCTTACATTGCTCATTTTCATTTAAGCATAAGTCTGACTGTCATGCCATGCCATACCGGTTTAATCAGAACGCCCTCAGGCTCTGCCATTATGTGTGCACTCAGAAGTCTCATGACAGGATCACAAACCGCAATCTCAAAATTGGAATTTGATGCTAGCGGTGCATTCATAAGGCATCCATGTGTTCAACGTTGGACAATGATGGCCGAGTTTTATATAATTAAATATCTTTTAAACAGGATTGGTTTCTTATGGAGGATTTACATAAATCTTTTAACAATTTTACAGTTGACATTTACATTTGTATCAAATTTATGACCCCTAAACTTTACAGCAACTTTGTATTCAAGTGCATATTGTCTTAACCGACCTGGAATATTACACAGAACCCTCTGAAGATGTAAAATTGACTCAGTACAATGTTCAAATATTTAAAAAGCTTACATTTTAATCAATTTACCAAATAGAGATATGAAATGTATTTTCTTTACAGGCAACAGTGTAGGTTTGTATTGCTTACTGGGGTAGTCAGGCTCACCAGATCCCAGAATTTTCACTCTTCTCCAGGGTGGGTCACATTGACCAGTGTGCAATATCGGGGGTCATGACCCCCCCCCCCAAAAAAATCCTTTCAGCAGTGGTGGCAAAGGTAAGCATTTAAATAGGCTTACAATCATTCACAGCAGTTTGAAACATACAAAACATATACAGTGTATATATATATATTTTTTTGGTAGAAATGTTTTGCAGCAGTAGAAATTTATAAACTGTATATTTTACAGGACACATATATACTTCTTTTACAGGACTCACATGCTGTACCCTCTTTCTGACATTCTGGTTCAGGAAGTAAAACAACCATAATTTTTTTAAATATACTTTACAACAATCGCGCTGGTTAAAGTGTTTCTAATCAGTTATTGTTTAGCCATATGAAAAATCAATTTTTCATAACCTTACATTTCTCTAGAGAAATATCGATAACAAAATAAAAAATAATTTCAAATCTTCTGATTTAATGTTTTTTGAACCTATATGCTCAATAATGAGCACCGTTGGTTGACATGTCTAAGGGGAAAACAAGTGGTTCTCCTAAACCACTGAGGGGGCGGAGCATGTGAGCCCTATTTCAAGATCTCTGTTCTGTTGCCAAGGTAACTCCAGGTGGCTGTCTGCTCCTCTGCCTGGCCTGCAGTTGTTTCCACATCCTGCTGGGGGCGTCAGAGGGCTTAGGGAGACCCCTCAGCAACTCTCCCAACAGACACACTGCATCCTATGACACATAAACACAAAAGACTGAACACATCATTGTCCTCAGCATACTCTTTATTTTTTATTGACTCAAGCAAAGAAGATAATTTTGGAACAGAACAAGTCAAATAAAGACAAATAAAGTAGCATTGATCATTCTACCATACATAGGAAGTTTCATTATGTGAGGAGCCTGTAATGTATGGGAAGTATGACTTCCTGTGTGACTCTGTGTGTTTACCTTGTTGCAGAGGTGTGTCTGCAGTCTTTCCTCCAGTGTGGTTGCGTCTAATTGAGTGGTCTTCCTCCTGATAAAGGTGTTCAAGGATAGGGCTGCCTGCTGCTGTATACATGCCTGACACACTGTTGGGTCATGCAGCTCTGTGTTTACAGCCTGTAACCCCCCCCAACAAACACACAGACAGACAAAAACGCACGCACGCACCCCATTTAAACGATTTAGCCAGTTTATGCGTTAGCCAGTTTTATGAGTTAAATCATTAAATCCTGTGTACAAATATGAATCTACCTGTGTCATCTCCTTTGTAAAAGACTTGAGTTTCAGGACAGATATAAGCTGAGGAGGGACTGGCTGGGATGAGATCCTCTTCTCAGTTCCTGTGGATTTTTTCTCTGGCTTTCTCTTGGCCTGATCTTTTTTCCATCTGTCCATTTCTTTTGTAGTCTCTGGGTTCTGTTTTCTGCAGACTTGCCTGATCATCCTCCTGCAGTAGGCCTCACTCTGCAAACCACTCTCCTTCCCTTTGCACGAAGACTGCTCTCTCTCCTCTTCCCCCCTCTCCTCACTTCTCTTCCCTCCAATTTTTGCATTCAGCTGATTGTTGACTTGTGTTAGCATTCTCCGGCAGTAGAACTCTAGTGCCTCTTCCTCCTCCATAACAAGAGACAATTTTCATGCTGCCAGAAAGGCACTTTCAGTCAAGCAACCCAGTTTCAGATGTGGTGCGTTAATTGTTTACCAGGTTGAAGTAAACAATCTAATATCACGGACGGCCACGATGTAATACAATTTTCTGAATTTTCGTATCGACTAATGGACAATTAGTCTCGTGACCATAACAGATGAACAAATATGTATTGCTACTTGTATTGGTAATGATTGTGGCTCTCTAAACTAGCTGTCTAGCATTACAGAATAATCGGGAAAAAATATACCTCTCATCATAAACAAGCAAGACTGAAATGTTTGCACATACCTAAACATAGTGTTTTAATATTAATTGGCCACGAAAATTTTTACACAAAAAATACTCACAGCGTCTCGTTTGTACAACACTAGAACATGACAACCACTTTCTTCTTGCAAGTTCAGTGTTGCCAACAAGGGTCTTTACTGCCACCTAGCGTTTTGGAGTAGGATAGATGAAAGTCAGAAAAAGTATACATACAGCTCCGGAAAAAAATAAAAGACTACCACCCTTTTCTTTCCTTTCCAAAACAGTTGAAAAGGAAGGCTTTGAGTGAGGAACAGAAGGGTTAAAATCAAGAGACCACTGCATATTGAACGCTTCTGTTTCTCACTCAAAACCTTCCTTTTCAACTTTTTTGGAAAGTTATTTTTTTTCTGGAACTGTATATATATAAATATATAACCTTAACTGTGCTATGTGATCTTGCTCAATTACATATATAATGTATTAGGATATTTAAATATATTCTTTGTACACTGTATACCCTGCATACATTCCGAATTTGGGTAAAAGGCAGTCTTAACAATTCCAGGTGTACTATAAGAAATCCGCCAAACTTTCTGTTTCTGCTTACCAATCTCCAACCCCCATTTGCACATGCAATGTTATCTAAGCAATAAAACAATGGGGACATGAGACAATTTCTCTTCCATATACAATAAGGAAGAGGTAGCAGACTTCACTGCTCAAAATGCCTGGAATGTGCCATGGCATGCGCGATGAATGCCATTCTCATACAAATGTCAAGGTTTGCATTATGGTTGTGTAGGTGGTGCTGGGTTGGGCAGTGTGAACAGCTGATAGTTTACAACAGCCTGTGGCAGTCAGACAGCTGCAAACAAGCCGTAAACTAGATGGCAGGGGCAGTGTGAACCATACACACAGTGTTGATAACAGGCCCGTGACGCGTAAACAAAACGCAACACAAAGACCTTCTCTGTCAGTATTTCACTGCCTGAAACTCCTTCAAACGAGCAACTGCTGTTCATCTTCGCAGAGTTGAACTGAAAACAAACTGCTGTCAGTTTTCACAAGATCAAATGAAAATAGACTGGTTGTAAGGAAGATTTCAAATGATTTATGTACACTCTTTCACCATGTGATCTGATACAGCTAGAATGTTTATTTAAGATGCAGTGGAATGCAAAGCCCCCTACTGCCCACCAACCACACTCATAACCTGAGTGTCACTGTCACTAGTCTATCACTCGTGGAGCTAATTATAACCCCCTGCTACAGCTCTCCAAGAATGGAAGTGTAGGTAGGTCCATCTGTGGGCTTAAAATTAGCCCCCTAACCTCCAGCCACACTGCTCATTCGGACAGACAGACACACACACACACACACACACACACAGACACGCATGGACAGAGTGTGCACATATACACACACACATGCACACACTCACAAACGGCCTGAGCTTCAGACCCCCGTCCCTGTGTGGGTACAGCAACATACTCCTCTTGGGGACTTTTTCCATGTGACCAACCAACCATGGGCTTTTGAAAGACTGGAAAGTGTTTACAAAAAAATTTCCATATTAACTTTGTTGGCAGAAAAATCACTGGTTGGAGACCCAGCAGATGAGGTAAGTGGAAAGAATTGTCACCTACAATTGCTGTGTGTCTCAGGGTAACTATAAGAGGAGGGAAATGGAGCATGGGATTCTGTCTGTGTTGGAAATTTGTAACAATTTCTAAATCTGTTGCCTTTTATTATATTTGTCATTATAGTTTGTTTTATTATAGTTTATTATAGTGATTTAGATAAAAAAATACAATAAATTCTGTCATCAGAGGAAGACAACAAGAGGAGCACAAGCCAATACCGGCCCGCATGTCATTTTCTTTTGGGACCCAAAGTTGTTGTAAAACATATTCAACAAATTAATTCATTGTTGTTTCTCAATTTTCTCATTATGATTTTGTAATTCTGTATATTTTATGGTATATGTCTGGTCTATTCACATTCTACATAGAGTATGGTATTTATTCTGACTGCCAACCATCTGCTCTGACAACTGAATCTGCCTTCCTTTAAATGTTGTCCTACATAGCACTGTCTATTTCAAGAAGTGATCATCCCAGTTGGCTTCCAATAATGCATTCACAAATGTCTGAGAAAAAATTCACTAAATTTGACATGTCAATGGGAAGAAAATTAGAAAAACACACAATCATCCCCAGTGCTCAAGAGGCCCAGCTATTCCTGTCTATTATCAATTCTCTATCTCCATCTATTCTGGTCTAGAAGCAAAGATGAGCCTTGGCTGGAACGATCACAGTGGGTTATCTTGGTAATGGGAGCTATCAAAAGCTATCTAGAGCTTAAAAGGCTCTGGTTGTCCTCATAGGAGAACTTTCAATAACCCCTTTGTGTTCCAGGCCGAAACCTTTGGGAACTTTTCATATTTTGAGTCTGATTTGGTATTTTGACTGGCACTGGTGACAATGCCACATTTTATAGGGATGTAGTCATTTTATAATTCTATCCTCATTAGGCTCTTCCTCTTCTGTTCTTCCTCAGATGGGAAGTTGTAACTGTTAAATATAGCCAAACAGTATGGTCCTAGACAGCAACAACACATTCCCAAACCGTCTCATGATGAGTCTAATGGATGTGTCCAAGATCTTCTCTCTGCTTCAGCCCAAGGAGGAGGATGAGGAAGACAACGAGTATGGCCAGGTAACCCATGATCTATAGTGGTGCTTTGTCTTAACTCTCTACGTCCAGTATTAGCCTGGTCCGTGTGCACACCATTTTACCCAGGACTTGGCAAAAGAGCACAAACAGATGGAGCGAGGCTGATTAACCCCATTGTCTTGCCCAGGCTTTGAACCAGGCAGTAAGCAGTGATGATGTGGCGATGCTGACTGAGCTACTGTCCCAGGACAGCTACCGGAGGTGCATCAACAACAGAAGTGGCTGGGGGATCCCTGTCACCCCCCTCCGGACTGCCGCAGCGCATGGCCATCTGAGGTGCCTAGAGCTGCTGCTGGAACACGGAGCGGAGGTGAGATTGGCTCCTAGAATTTGGGTTGGACTCTCTGACCCGGATGCTACTTCCGTCATAGAATATAAAGAACTCTGTACCAAACCACCCACCCACCGCTTAGAACTGCCACTCAGGGACCTTGTTGCAGTACTACTGGAGTCTGATATTGCTTGGATAAGGACGTTTTTCAGTTGCTACGTGTACTTGTCTAACTCGGGAACCTCACTGCTACAATCCCTGCATTTCAGTTGCACATGCTACCTTCAATTTGTCTTCATTGCACATTTAGAATTGACATTTGTACTTGCATTTGCCTTCATTGCACATCTATATACTCCACTTGTAACATACAGTACATACATTATACTTACTACTTGAAAATACTTGTACATATTCTGCCTTCTATTTGCACTGCTGGTAAGATGCTAACTGCATTTTGTTGTACTGTACGTGTACTGTGTAATGTGGTAGGATTCAGGTTAATTCACACCATGCTACTGCATTAACATTATCTTGAGTGCTGACATATTTAAGTCAGGTTTTATAAATTAACATGAATGTTGACCGCTTGTGTTCTTGCAGGTGGACAGTCTAGATGTGAAGGCCCAGACCCCGCTGTTCTCAGCGGTCAGTGGTAAACACCTGGACTGTGTCGTGGCCTTACTGAAGGCCGGAGCCGACCCCAACGGCAGCCCGCACAACAACTGCTCCCCGGTGCTGACCGCTGCCCGTGAGGGAGACGTGGAGGTCCTCAGAGAACTGCTTCAGTTTGGGGCCGAGGTTGACGTCTGGCCTAAAGTGCCCGAGTGGGCCTCCAATGCTACGGCCTGCAGAGGACCCCTGTATATATCGGCTGTATATGGACACCTGGATTGCTTTAAGCTGCTGCTTCTTCACGGGGCCAATTGTAACTATAACTGTAAGTCGGACAAGATGCTAGCCAGGATCAAGCAGCCCAAGACGGTACTGGAGATGTGCCTGAGGTACGGCTGTGGGGTGGAGTACATCCAGCTGCTTATAGACTTCGGGGCGAATGTGTATCTGCCGACGTTGATTATTGATAAGACCACCAAGCAGAATGAGGCTGTTATGCTGCTGCTGAAAGAGAGAGGTGAGGCACATTTTGTTAGACATTTGCATTTCACTGTCATTCACCTCTTTTGTCCCTGGACTGCTTGATAATGAATAGATCATTTACATTATACTGCATTCGTAATCCATCCATAGACCTACATGTGAGGTAATTTGATCGCTACGCATGGAGAATGCTTGGCCATTTCAAACAGTTCACTGAATAATCAAGGCTCTTCTGTTTTCTTTTCAGTCGGTCCCAAAACTTTGATGTCACAGACACGGCTAGCAATTCGCCGTTTCCTTCCCGTGGTCAATAAGATGGCATCCATAGACAGCTTGGACATTCCCCAAATACTGAGGAACTATCTGAAACACATCACCTGACCCTTGACCTCTAACTTCTGGGCCCTGATCTTTGAATTGTTATGATACTGTAACATCTCAATAGCAAATTAGATTTAACTGTTTCATATCCACTGTTCTAAAACACAGGTTTGGTGACAATAATATGGAGGACCATTTCTACAAAAGTGAAACAAAAGAAACAGTATTAAACATGTCAGTATTTTTTACCTTCAGAGTTTATCAAAGTCCGATGTTTAGTTTTTATTCGTGTGAATAATCTTTTATTTTGTTTGCCTTTGAAGAAATACATGTTTTATTAGGATAAACTTATTTATTTAATGTTATCTCTGTAATTAATTTCAGCAAATGTTTTGTAAAGCGTATCATTGGAAACCGTACCGTCTGCTGTAGCTATGGTGAATATCTCCCCCTCCTGGTCAGAAATATGAGCGCAGCTCATGGAGCTACAGTACAGAAGTGTAAAACCCTGAGTAAGCACTAGATGTCATACCACCACTGTAAATGTATGATCTGTCAGAAACCACTGCTGCCTACATGCAATACATTTTAATCTAGCTGAAGACAATTACCCAACCCTTAACTGAATATGATATTTGTTCTTTCTTGTATTATGAGTAAGCTTACTTAAGGCTGAAATGCTCTCACTAGGCTAATGCCTGGGCTGGATCAGTTCTGAAACCTTAAGTGTGTTCAAACTCAGCATACAGCAAGGAGTGGACATTGCCACTCTTGATCAGAATCATTTTTACAGACAGGAAATGACATCACATTACAGGATGAGGATTTCCTGCTCAACATCCCCATTGACTTTAGGACACAGTACAGCATATAGAGGTTTTAATTTCAACAAAAGAACAGTTATATCAGATATGGTTACGTTTTTACAGCCAAATAGAACATAAATCCCAGTGATTTTTGATTACATCAAAACATATACATAGACTCATTGACGCTCCTCATTCACAGTTCTGAATAGGCATTATTCAGTTTCAGGGATTCTACAACAAATCAAAACAAACATTATCTAAGGTCAGCAAAAGAAAATATATATTCTCAGTGTTTGTACTGTACACGGCAATGACATTTCAAACCGACAGATAAAATAGGAGTCATAAAAGCAGAGTCCAAAAAACCCCGGTCTCGATAGCAAAGTGAACGTACAACAAAGAGCCGAGTAGGTCTAGCTACAACAAATTGTGACCTGTCTTGTAATGGGCTTCTTTGATGTTTTGATTAGCGTCCAGTAGTACCCTGACTGTTTTGACACCACATAGTTATGCATAACTAACTAGAGATAAGAAACAAGGATTTGCAATGATGCCGTGCACTTTCCAGTTGGCACCGTTTTTACTGTAAGATGCACTACTTTTGATCAGGACCCATAAGGCTTTAGTGCAATATAAAAGGAATAAGGTGCCATATGGAAAAAAGACGGTGTATCATATATATTATGGCTTCTACAAAAAAACGTATTTCATCCTTAAACACGAATAAGGCCAACTAAAGAATAAAATGTAGTGCCCATGCTTAAATGAACAACAGACTGAAGTTAATTTCCCTTATTGTATAACCTGGAGGGTGGTAAATAGCATAACCCCTAATGCAACTCTCACAGTCAATGGAAATTATTTAATCAGGTGACCTGCTGATGTGGATTAATATGAATACAGACTGATAGTCCTCCATGGGCCCTGGTCAAAAGTAGAGCTTTATATGAGGAATTCAGTGCCATTTGGGACACAGTCATTATGGTCATGTACTGTAGAACTCCCTCAACTAGGTTTCTTATTGGTTCAGCTTCCATGGAAACAATATGAACAGTAGATACATTTCCTCATTTAGTTCCATGTTGCTATAGAAAAATGACCTGTTTCACCTCGAATCTGTGTTGCAGGAGTGGCAGTGCTATTCTATAAAGAGACATGCACAGTAATAACTGGTCAAAATGACAAATGGTTTATCGAATTAAAAACAAGATGGCAGTTTTCTGTTTATGCTTTATCCATCGGTTAAGAATTGCAGGCATATTACAGTAGGTCAATGAATTCCCATTCACTACTGATGTCTGCCATGACTACATAGAACCCATTGGGAATACAGAAACAACATGTGTCCCAAGTAAATATATATGCTTAGTGAAAAAGAAAACTTCCAGATTTGAATAATGGTAAAACAAAAAATCTTGCCTTCTTAAAGGAATAGGAAAAAGACATCTTCCAAGACGTCTTTCATGTGTCATGCTGAATTCTGGATGCCATGAACAACATGCTTCTGTTTGGCACTAAACCAAAGGGCACTCTATTCTATGGGGCACAATCAAAAAAGCAGTGCACTATCAAGGGAATAGGCTGCATTTTGGGATTCATCCTAGATACCAATGTTTAAATATGACCTGTCTTTTATACAGTATGTACACAGTGTAGCTAGCGGCTAGAAGTCAACATAATTGTTCTTATTTTCTCATCAGTTAGCGTCTCAAAAATACGCTGAATTTGGAAAAGATAAAGGAATACAAAGAAACGAAATACCACCTGACATTTGTATACACTCATCATCTCACGTCCCTTTGAAACCAGGCCTTTAATCGATGCATGTAATGGATTTAAGATGTTTAATAAGAAATGTCATTGAAATAGTCATAACAGATCTACCATTTCCAGTGAAATTCTAATAAAATAACTCTGCGTGTTTGTTGGGAAGGAAATGCACCAGTCAAACACCCAATCCACTCATGTCTCCGAGACCAGCAACTGAGCTCTTCTACCAACAGGCTCTCCGCCGACGCCCAGTTTTCATGCTCCTAGATCTATCCAGAGTGGACATCAGGCCTGGGCGTCTCAGGCTCTGAACCCTCTTGGATACTGTCCTACCTGGCCCGTCGCTCCTAGCAGGTGGCACGTCCGCACCCCATGCGGTGACTAACGCTGCCCCCCACCCCGGGCATGGTTCTGGGCCCTCTCCTCTTCTCTTTACACGGCAAGTAATATGGCCCGCCATACCCTCAAGCGGTTTCTCCTGTCATTGCTGTCAAACTACTTTTCTCATGACCTCTTTCTGAAAGCCCGGTGGTGACGTCTCTGAGTGCCACAGAGGTTTCTCAGCTTGGAGGTCATCGCAAGAGCAACCTCAAAAAGACGGAGATGCTGTTCCGTTTGATGCAGGACTGCCCAACCGTCTCTGTTGCTTCAAACAGCTCCGTCTTATCAGCCTCACACAAAAGACGATAAATAATATTAATGTAGATCCAGAAAAAAAATCTCCATTAGACCAGTTGGGTCTGTCTGCGTTTCCGCTCTAGCAGAAGAAATGGGCTAGATGCTTTATGACGATAAGTTAGCGTCAATACGGAACACTTGTATACATTCACTAACTACTGCTATAGCTTCTTTAACTTATTTTATAAGAGTTATTCAGATGGTATGTTATATATTGAAAATCAAGTATTGCATTAGGTCTTTAATGACGCTAGTCTGGGGGAGTGGGAGGGATATACTGCCATGAGTTTTAGATTAGTCGCATAGCCAGATGTTGTCTGAATCCCAAATGGCAGTCTAATTCCTGTACATGGTGTACTTCTTTTACCAGGACCCATTGGTCTTTGGAAAAAAGTAGTGCACTATTAAGGGAACAATTGGGCTGGAGTTAAATATGGGATGGAGATCGGTAGTATTTCAGCTAACTCTTCTAATAAGCGCAAATAAAAACAGAGAACAATCTGGCAACCAATATCTAGTCCATGTCTAGCAATCATTCAACAAAACCTTTTAGAGATACCAGGAATCAAATAATCAATTTTCAACTTTTCTTTACTGAAACATAAATTACACACCATACAAATAAAATCTAAATGATGTTTTCTTCAATAATTAATTCATATTAATTGATATTAACAAATGACATAGAACTATATAATATTTGTTTTATATCACACTGTAGTGAATATCGGAAATAAAATGATATATCACATTGCACAAGTAGTAATACTGTAATTGATTTCCATCAATCGGTATGCTTTTATATAAAACTAGTTTCTGCATTTCTGATCTAAATATGAATATTCTATGTGTACACTTTATTATGGCAAATAATTGATATGACAGCTTTGATGCGCTTACATTCACACGTTGAATGAACAAAACAAAGACCTACTGCTATGAACAGAAATATCCAGTGCCTATTTCTCTCTACTTACCAAAACCCTAGCCCCACGGAAAGTTATATCAGAGCTTGAAAACTGAAAATAGCTGATTCCATCCCAGTTAGTGCAGTATTTCTAACAGTGTAAAAAAGGTCAATAAATGTTATGGTTTGCTGTGCTTTTCTCAACATATGGAGATTAAATGAGAGCTGGACCAAACAAACGTTTTTCATCCATCAAATAATTTTGTAACCCCTGTCAAGTAATTTGCTGACAGACAATGGTCCAATCAGGAAGACAGGTTAGAAAGACTGACAGGCATTTTACCTGCTTACAGATCACTACTGAATACAGCTTTATTTACTTAATCTGTTCCAACTGCTTGAAGATTTTCTTTATCTGTTTCAACTTCTTGAAATGATTCACTGGCACAGGAAGGCCCTTAGTGACCCACAAGCAGACGCTGTGGTGGGACGTGTTGATGTTACCCTGTCAACAGTTTTGGAGCGTAGTAAACCATGTTAATGTTGTATTAACGATATGACTATTGATTACCCTGACCTGTCCTTATTTCACGGATGATGGCTGGCTAGCTGAATCTCATCATTCAAAAACACAGTCAGACAGAGGACAGTGGGAAAAAGGAAAAATAGGGCAAAGACAGACAGATGAGGATAAAGAGCCAGGAAGCCGGAGAGAGATAAAGACAGAGAGATAAAGAGAATTAAAGAGAGAGACAGAGAGATACAAATGGAGCACAGAAAAGGTCTGACCGGTCTTCGATTGGATTGGTGATGCTGACAACAGAAGTTCGGAGAAACATCAGAACTAGCTTACAGCTCACCTGCCTGTTAGGCTCTGGTCCCTATTTAGAGCAGCCTGATCTCTTTGTAGTGTGCTAATGCAGTGTACAGGGAACATAGTGCCTTTTCAGACAGCCATGCAAATAGCTATATAATCCTTACACACACCCAAACACACACACAAACAAACAATAACAGATAACAACTGTCATCTTTACACAATCATTCTGTATGTTTAAGTGGACTCAATAGTTAGAGTAAAGGAACATTAAATATTCTTACTTCAAATAAGGACAAAAGCAGGTCCTGAAAATGAACAAATAAAAGCTATCTCCATGAATCCAGGACATTCAGATGGCGATGGTGGGGTTAAGAGGTGTAATAGCAGATTCTCGGGGTACGGTACAGTATAGTTCATTATGAAACAGTACTCTCAACTGGAAAAGGGAACTGTTGGAACTCGGAACTAATAAGAGTATAAGTAGAATTAAAGCGAAGAACATGAAATCCATATTGGTCCAGTCTTCAGGGTGAAAACTCACAATGAAACACAAATAAATCATCATTGGTCCTTCTATTAGTGGTTCTTATTTTTCTTCTTCAAAACAGGACAACGACGTACAGTAACCACGTCCAAACATTTTCGGGTTTAGTGCTCCTCAGAAAAAAATAGATGGTCCTTGAAAAGAGTCTGTGTTTCTCTATTTCTTAAATGGTGCTAATCTAGTAAAATTCTTGTGCCAGAAAGGAGCCTGGCCTCGTTTGGACTGACTTAATTCAAAAACCTCCGCTTGTGCCAAGTCCTCCGCTAGGTCATACTGTCCCGGGGGTAGGGGGTCCTGGGGAGGGGGGTAGGAGGGGGGCACCGACCTGTTCACACCTGGAAGGTAGGTTCAGGAAGGGAGTGGGCGGAGACAGCAGAAGGGGTAGAGCGGAAAGCAGAAAGCGGAGACGGGAGAAGAAAAGCATAGGGGTGAAAGGGTGGAGAGCCAGAGAAATACGGGCAGCGTTAGATCAGCAAAACATTGGTGTGCAACACAACATCAAGTCATGCTATCACAACAAACAGGCATCTGCGACTATGCACTAACCCATCATTGTACTATTACAACAGACATGAGAGCCCTCCGTGTGATTTATGAAAATATGATGATGCTGGACGAAAAAAGCTACAACTCTAGTAATGACACAAGGGAGAACTAGAGACGCTTTTCAATCAATCCCTGAATCAGGCAAATAGTAGCACCATGAATAAGAACAGTCATCCAGCACAAACATGAAATCAGGCATTTTCATTGGTGGAGGAGAGACAATGTTATTCTGGCTTTGCTGATTGCATGTTTGATTGAATAGCACTCTAAGACTATGGAAAGCAACAAGGAGCGATCAAAAGAGATTTAAGAACGAAAAGCTGTTGAACTACAATCTACAAGCATCACATCTACTCCACAGCCACTATCATACTGTGAATAATCAATATTTGATTATGGAAAATTAAAAAGTTGCCATGGCATCTTGGAAAAAACAGTGTCCATTTTGTGGTGTTAACTAATTATTGACACTGTTATTCTATGGAAATTGATTCATCTTGGAGAGCTGTGAAAGATCCGAACAATAAAATGTATTCCACATCAACCTGCTCCAATGCCACTGGAAATTATATTAGCTCTGATTTCTTATCAGTTGCCATGGCATCTTGTTGCATTGTCTTCTACAGTAAATAGAACTCTAAGGAATAATATACCTTTATCATTTTCAAACCATGTCCATAAAACAAGGCCCTCTTTCTCAAGATGATATCTAACAATGAATCTGAAAATTCAAGAGGAGTACTTCACCTTGTGCCAACCACATTACACACACAGCACTGACACAAACCAAACACACAATTGCACAGTTTGGACACACACACATACACACGCACACACACATACAAACACACACCACTAGACTAGGGATGAATCATCTTCACATCTTAACATTAGAAATAACATTGAGTGAGTTCATCTCTGTTATGATGCCAGTGCTGTTCATGAAACGTCCAATACAAAACAGACAACAACACATAAACAAAGGCAAAACACAAACATCCAACTGTTCTTGCTTTTCATATGTTCTGCATTTTATTTCATAATTGAAAATAATTAATCATTTTCATGCAAATATCCCTCTGTTGTTTAGCTGATCTCTAAGCTGATCTCTTCCAAATAACTTGGTATCTCTGGAAATGATTTGGGTCTACTTTTGATGGTTGAAATGATTTATTAATTGATTTGTAAAGGTCTGCATGTGTGATCAAGATAAAGGTTTGTGTGGTATTTACTATATATATATATATATATATATATATATATATATATATATATATATATATATAAGTTTATACAGTATATTCTGAATACAATATACACAGTGTCTTCCAGTATATTTGGTATCTTAGATTTAAAAATTATTGTTGTTTATCAGCTTGCCCTTATAATCAAATAATCATTTCCTGTAAATCTAACCTAAAATTATGTGAAGAGTTGGAAGGAAAAGAAAAAATAGATATTTTGCACGTGCATTTCTTTTATGAAAAAAGCATACATATTTAGCACCCCTAGAAAACTGTATGCAAAAAATCTGCCCCATTCAATGGCTATAAAAAAAACACCCACTTGAAAATATCCATCTCCACGATTAGGCCAATTAAAAGGTAGAAATATAATAATGGGAGCTGTGATGAAGCTGCCTGGTTTTTGCCCCCATTTATCATGAACTCAAAGATCTAAGGCCTATTTCTCTCGAATATTGTTCACAAATTTGTCTAAATCTGCGTTAGTGAGCACTTCTCCTTTGCCGAGATAATCCATCCACCTCACAGGTGTGGCATATCAAGATGCTGATCAGACAGCGTGAGTATCGCGTAGTTGTGCCTTAGGCTAGCCATAACAAAAGGCCACTTGATTTAAAACAGATTGTACAGTCTACAGACTGTTTTTTATACTTTTTACTATGAAACAGAGGTGGGTTTGGGGTATAAAGAGCCTTGGTCAGGCAGAAAAAAAACGAATCCCCACTATGAAGTATAGGGGTGGATATGTGATGAAGTAGGTCTATTTAACAATTCATACCTCAAAATCAAAACAAAATGTGTTATTTGACCATAGACTCAAGCTTGCAATGGCCGTCACAATCTCGTAGCCCAAATTCCATTGAAAATCTGTAGGGTGAGCTGAAGAGTAGAGAACCGAAGTGAGTCCCATGGACTGTGAATTATCTGAAGAGTTTCTGCACAGAACAATGTCTAATAAAATGCCTTTCTGAGTAGGGGATGATTCAGAGCTGTTATCTTGGCAAAGGAAGGGTGCACACAGTACTAAATGTAGGGATGTAACTGCATGTAAGGTACGTTTTCAGGAAACTCTAGAGAAACATGTTGGGCTATGTGAAATCTATTACATTTTTCAGCATAGTGCAATTGAGGTTTTTGCAAGTTTCTTATTTCCTCCTCTTGTTTGTATTTCACTGTCAAAATCATACCTATTTAACAGACAAAAGCCAACAACAATAAATGTTTGGAGAAAAATTATCCAGAACATTTATTTTTGCTATGTTCAGAAGTGTTTTAATTGCGGGCGAATTAGCAAGACACTGGTTTATATTAGCTGTGTTTTTGTATAATACATGTGATTGAAGAATTTGACAAAATCACTTCTGGATTGATGATCATGATACCATTCAGTCAGGTAAAGTTTGGCTGCTTTTTAGCACGAAAATAACAACAGTGTTTTTCTGATATGGACATAGTAAATATATATGAATGCACCAACACTGAGCCTTGCACATCTAACATGCCTCATCCTGTGCTGTCAAAAAGTAATATCAATGAACTGGGATCACTGGCTGGACATTACAGTTCAGCTTCACAACTTAAAAGAAAGTACAATCACATTTGCTCCCATGTGTGAGGCTGGGTAAGTAGACAGCGATGAGAAGACAGGGTGTCAGAGAGAAGAGAGGGGAAAGGAAAGAAAGAAAGGTAAATCACCTGGTATCTTCTGGTTGTCTCACCTTTCTGTTTAGCTACCTTCCTCACGGTCAAGGCTGCCTGCCGCTTCTGATACTCAGAGATCTCAAACCCTGCAACACATCATCATCATCATCATCACCATCTATGTTAACACTGCAACACATGATCATCATCATCATTATCGTCATCTATGCTAACACTGCAACACATCATCATCATCACCATCTATGTTAACACTGCAACACATCATCATCATCACCATCTATGTTAACACTGCAGCACATCATCATCATCATCATCATCATCGTCATCTATGTTAACACTGCAGCACATCATCATCATCATCATCGTCATCTATGTTAACACTGCAACACATCATCATCATCGTCATCTATGTTAACACTGCAACACATCATCATCATCGTCATCTATGTTAACACTGCAACACATCATCATCATCATCATCATCATCGTCATCTATGTTAACACTGCAATACATCATCATCATCATCATCGTCATCTATGTTAACACAGCAACACATCATCATCATCATCTATGCTAACACTGCAACACACATTGCCAATGTCAACCCTGCTACAATACCCTCAGTGTTAACACTAGAACACAGAGGGTTCCCCAAAGACACTCTAAAAATATTAACTGTTGACACTAGGACCCATAGATCACATCCACTATGTCAACATTGTAACAAAATTGTTAAGCCCTGGAACACAACCTCCGTGTTTTCTATGTAACATAACCTCAATGTTAGCGCTAAACATCTCAATATTTACACTGTTACACAATCTCAATGTTAGCACTAGTACACCTCAAAGTTAACACTGTAACACAATCTCAATGTTAGCACTAGAACACCTCAATATTTACACTATAACACAACCTCAATGTTTACACTGTAAAACAATCTCAATGTTAGCTCTAGAACACCTCAAAGTTTACATTGTAACACAATCTCAATGTTAGCATTGGAATACCTGAATGTTTACACTGCAATGTTAGCACTGGAACACATCCTTGAGTTTACACTGGAACACAACCTCAATGTTTATACTGAAACACAACTTCAGTGATAGCACTGGAACAGATCCTTGAGTTTACACAGGAACACATCCTTGAGTTTACACTGTAACACAACCTCAGTGTTAGCATTGGAACACATCCTCAATGTTAGCACTGGAGGACATCCTTGAGTTTGCAATGTAACACAACCTCAGTGTTAGCACTGGAACACATCCTCAATGTTAGAACTGGAGCACATCCTTGAGTTTACACTGTAACACAACCTCAGTGTTAGCACTGCAAAACAACCGACACGTTTTAACTGGAACACATTCACATTGTCAATATTTGAAGGTCAGAGATCATCCATGGCTCTCCGGCTACATGTCCGGTCTATAAGGGTTATCAGTGAAACACAAGCAACACAGTTTAGGATACTGTCAAGTACATCAGAAAATACAGAGAAATAGAGACAATGAGTCGTGTATGTCTAACCGATTTTCTCATCCTCCTGCACCATCTTCCTCTCCTCGTGGAAAGCCCGGAGCCATCGTATCTTCTCCTCCAATTTCTTGGACAGGAAGATGTGGAGTTCCTCGCTGTCTTTGTTGTGCAATTTGAATGCATTCTTCACACTCACGTTGAAGTCATCGTCACGACCGTCGATGGCGTCCCGGACATCGTAGCGATCCATGTCGATTCGACCCTTATAGTATAAGATGTCCCTACGGATGAGGTCCTGGAAATATGAGAGAGTTGATATCAAGTGATGGATGTGTGTGTGTTTAGGGTATAAGAGAGGTGTTCCCTGCAGAAGTTAGTGTTTTTTCATGTGACCTCCCCACAGGAACACACAACCATCTGTCACAGACACAAACAAATCTCTTAATGAAAATCTCATTTACATTACGTGAGAGGGAAGAAAACGCTAGATCGACTTATCTTGATTAGCATAATAATTTCCATAATATCTGAATTTAGACCGGCATGTTCGAGACATACCAAGCAGGATCGTGGGTGTCAATCGAGGGAAAGTTTAGTGTTATGAGTGCACAGAAACGTGATACAGTTCCGACCCAATTTCTTCATGCTTGCAAACCTCCGGGGTTCGGTCCGAAATGTGGCGCACGCTACCTTGGAAAGTGGTGTCTTGAGCTATCAACATCTGTGAGTTTATGAAAAAAGGTAGCTTCTCGAGTCTTCTTCGATTTGTCTTGGAAAATGTATCATAATGTAGATAAGCCCTAAGAAATCTGACAACTAAATGTCTGCTTTGATTTCACACAGTGTTTCCTTTGTAAACATGTGTTGCCAAGGGAAAAAATTGCCGAAATTGTGATTTGCTTGTTTTCTTGCCAAGGTTTTATGCAGCTAAGTTCTGTTGACTTGTTAAAATTAACACAATATTAATTTTGACACCATCTACAACATATTTTCGACTCCCATAAATGAGCTAAATATCATAGTGCTAAAATGACTTGTTAATGATCCTTATAATTAGGTTATGTATGCTTTAAGCAATAAGCATAATCACATGTAGCTCCACTGATGTGACAAAATAAATAGTTTGAAGAATGGGGTTGCCTCTGCTTTTCTGTCTGATCATTACCTAGATCCCAAAGGAGCTCCTTCATCTAGTTAGCATGTTTTGGTTACATTATATGTCAAGTAAATCTTACTGAAACACAGTGAAGACTATCTATGGCTATACCTGATTTTTAATCTTGCTGTTCGCTTGAAAGCTGTGTAATAAAAAAGTAGGAATGGAAATCCAGGAATCCCTCATTTTTTTAAAGGCCATTCTAGCTGCTGCTAACGACAGAATAGATTGTCGTGCATTGACTCCATGCCAGAATACTTTTTCCCTTCTCTGCTTATGGCACTCATAACTTGAATGCACTTCAAGAGTAGAGGATATTAATCTTGCGCATATTACATAACCAGAAGCGGACTAGGTAAATAAATGGGATTTTCTGTTTTTCTATTCATTACCCGTTGTGTTTGCTGAGGAAAATTTAATTTACACTCTCTAGCATCTTCAAAGTGCAGCTCTGAGAAAATATTTACTGCCTGTTCCATATATTACAGTGTAGCAGCAATGATTTTGCTGCGACGCAGCCGCTCCAACTAAATGAATGCAACGCAATCACTCTCATCTGTCTGTCACTCTCCTCTCTTGCTCTCGTCTCTCTTTCTCTCTTCCCACATCGCTAAAACCCTCTTCTCACTCGACCCCTCCTCCCTCTCCTTTTGTCTCTCTCTTTTCGTCTGCTGTCGGTTTCATCGCTCCTCAACAACGGCTTTGTGTGGCAAAGAAACGGCAACAAAATCCAATGCATGTCTCACAAACATCAACCCATAAAGCAACAGAGATTTGCCGAGCCATGAATGATAGCGCTCAAACATCAGTGGGCATGCAACTCAATGAGACTGGGAAATTCGAAGCACTCCTTATAAGCGCTCCACAAATCAACATAAAATCTCATCTATAATGCTGAGTGCACCCAGCTCAGAACAGACAAAAGAGTTACGGGACTACGTGAACAACTCCTAGCCCTTAATGATCATACCGATTAGTGACACGAGAATAATATGTAAAATGTAGAGAATCCATTTCCCAGGACGACTGAATAAATTTGTGTGTTGAGGTGACACATGGCCGCTCTCCATGCCGATAAGGAGGAGAGATGAGAAGGAATGAAACACGCCTGCAACACGCCTGCAACACGCCAGCAACACGCCAGAGGGCTGCCCCAACACATGTTGTGTTGCACCCCCAGAATGGGAAAGTCAAGAACAAAGAGAACGGATTCATAATTAAGCATGTGTTGTTAAGTGTTTCCGACATCCCCGAGCAGTGTGTGTGTATGTATGTGCGTAGGGCTGCAAATCCATGAACTATCATTCCTACTGCTGTACATCCTAATCAGTGACTGCAGCCAGGGAAATCTGTGTGTCTGGTACTATAAGTGATTCTAATGACGGTTTCTCCAACGGGTTTGCAGTAGAATGGAGAGGGAGGTATCATACCTGATATAACTTGTTTATAGCGGTGTTGAGAGTGAGGGAGGTATCATACCTGATATAACTGGTTTATAGCGGTGTTGAGAGTGAGGGAGGTATCATACCTGATATAACTGGTTTATAGCTGTGTTGAGAGTGAGGGAGGTATCTACCTGATATAACTGGTTTATAGCGGTGTTGAGAGTGAGGGAGGTATCTACCTGATATAACTGGTTTATAGCGGTGTTGAGAGTGAGGGAGGTATCTACCTGATATAACTGGTTTATAGCGGTGTTGAGAGTGAGGGAGGTATCATACCTTATATAACTGGTTTATAGCGGTGTTGAGAGTGAGGGAGGTATCGTACCTGATATAACTGGTTTATAGCGGTGTTGAGAGTGAGGGAGGTATCATACCTGATATAACTGGTTTATAGCGGTGTTGAGAGTGAGGGAGGTATCATACCTTCTTACAGAGAACAAGCTGGTGATCAAAGAGGAAGAAGACACGTTGCTGACTGCGTCCATAGGGCTGGTAGATCCAGGACATCTCTCCAGTATAGATCAACTCTGAGCTCCTGTCCAGGATATCATCACCCTGGAAACAGCAAGAAACACACATTCTAATTAGCATGACTTAAGGACCCAAATACACTTATCTGTAACACATACACATACTTTCAGGGGTGATGCAGATGGCAGACACTACATACCTCCCAGTCCAGGACAGAGGCTTGCCATTGAGCAATTTTGTCAATGTTCTCCAGCCTCCTTTTCCGCTCATTGATCTGCTGAGTGACGTTACGCATCACCGCTAGCGCTGCCGCTACGTAGCGATAGTCACTATGGAGACAGAGCACATAATACAGTCACCAAATACTGATAGTGACTATGGAGACAAGGCACATTATACAGTCATCACATAGCAATAGTCACTATGGAGACAGGGCATATAATACAGTCACCACATAGCGTTAGTCACTATGGAGACAGGGCACATGATACAGTCAGCACATAGCAATTGTCACTGTGGAGACAGGGCACATGATACAGTCAGCACATAGCAATAGTCACTATGGAGACAGGGCACACCATACAGTCAGCACATAGCAATAGTCACTATGGAGACAGGGCACATGAAACAGTCAGCACATAGCGATAGTCACTGTGGAGTTTATTACAGGGCGATATTTCATAGCTTCAGCAGACACTATGGTGAGGTGTGCATGTGTGTCTGTGTGTGTCTATTTCTTTGTTTCAGCAGGCCTATCTTCCATCTATATACACCTCTTCACTCACTACCTATAGACATTTGTGGAATACACACACACTACTGTTCAAAAGTTTGGGATCACTCAGAAATGTCCATGATTGTCCATTAAAGTAACATGAAATCAGAAATAGAGTGTAGAAATTGTTGATAATTTTTAACAGGACTTATTTAAACTAGTTCAAATTGGCCAGAAACAAATACCGTTCTTCTGAAACTCATCAGTCTTGATCGGAGAAAAGAAGGCTATTTCATGTGAGAAACTGTCCAATCAACTGAAGATCTCGTACAACGATATGTAGTAATCCCTTCACAGAACAAGGCAAACTGGCTCTAACCAGAATAGAAAGAGGAGTGGGAGGCCCCGGTACACAGCTGAACAAGAGGACAAACACATTTGAGTGTCTAATTTGAGAAACAGATGCCTCAAATATCCTCAACTCGCAGCTTCATTAAATAGTACCCACAAAACACCAGACTAAACGTCAAAAGTGAAGAGGAGAATCCGGGGTGCTGGTTTTCTTGGCAAAGTTGGAAAGAAAAAGCCAAGAAGGCCAGTTGCAACTCCGCCTAAAGGCCTCTGTACACCGATGTAGAACCTGTTTCCCAAGAAGTTGGGACGCTGTATTAAATGTGAATAAAAACAAAATTCATGAATCTGCAAATAATTTATCCCAATATTTAATTAACAATAGTACAAAGACAACATATCAAATGTTGAATCTGAGTAATTTTATTGATTTTGGAGAAATACATGCCCATTTTGAATTTGATTTCAGCAACACTTATAAAAAAAGTTGGGACAGGGGCATGTTAACCACTGATTTGCATCACCTCTTCTCTTAACAAAACTCTGTGTTTGCGAACTGAGGAGACAAATTGCTGTAGTTTTGCAAGTGAAATGTTTTGCCATTTCTGCTTGGTATCAGTTGCTCAACCTTCCAGGGTCTCCTGCTGTATTATTTGTTTCATAATGCACCATTCTTTCACTGGGTGACAGGTCTGGACTGGTTGGCCAGTTAAGTACACAGACATGTTTACCACAGAGCTTTTGAACTGTGCGCTGTTAAAAAAGCTGGATGGTGCCTCTCTTCTTTAGTCCAGAGGATGTGGCATCCATGATTTCCCAAACATATTTCACATTTTGAGACCACAGGACTGTTTTCCACACCTCAGTCCAACAAATACCCGGAGAAGTGGGTGCCGTTTCTGGATCTTGTTTATATCTGGTTTCTTCTTTGCATGGTAGAGCTTTTACTTGCATTTGTGGATTCTGCCACATACTGTGTTCACACGGAATGGTTTTCAGAAGTGTTCCAGTCTTTTGGTGCCTCTGTTCCAGCTTTTTAAAAATGTGTTGCACATATTATATAAGTGGGCACATCTTTTTTTTTATTCTCAGTTTCAACATTTGATATGTCTTCTATTCTATTTCAATTTTATTCTATTTTCTATTTAGGGTTTCAATGATTTGCACATCATTGCATTCTTTTTTTATTTACATTGTACAAGACGCCACACATTTTTGGGAAACGGGGTTGTTGATATTTCATAAAATAAAAATCTGCGGTTTCCAGTCACAATAGTCATTTACAAAATTAACAATTTCTGCAAAATATTTCTGGTGAATGTTATGTTATTTTAATGGACAGCAAAGCTTTTCTTTATAAAACAGCGGAATATCTAAGTGACACCAAACTTTTGAACGGTAGTGTAGATAGGTGCTGGAAATATAGACAGACAGACAAATAGACATAGATAGGTGCTGGAAATATAGACAGACAGAAAAATAGACATAGATAGGTGCTGGAAATATACACAGACAGACAAATAGACATAGATAGGGGCATGGAAATATAGACAGACAGACAAATGGACATAGATAGGTGCTGGAGATATAGACTGACAGACAAATAGACATTGATAGGTGCTGGAGAAATAGACATACAGACAAATAGACATAGATTGGTGCTGGAGATATAGACTGACAGACAAATAGACATAGATAGGTGCTGGAGACATAGACAGATAGACAAATAGACATAGATAGGTGCTGGAGATATAAACAGATAGACATATAGGCATAGATAGGTGCTGGGGATATCTGGCAGGGAGAGTTCTAGTTTTGGCTACAGTTCCTCACTGGCTGAAAGAGTGTGATTTATGAATGACCTGGAGCTAGAAGAGCCAAACTCAGCCGACTGGCTCACTAAATGTGTTTGTCTTTGAGAGTGTGTACTAGTTGTGTGTGTATCAGTACTGAGTAAATATATTTGTGGGCTTGAATACCTTTCTACAAACCTATGGCAAATCAGGCGAATTGAGGTCATTTCGTCAGTCCTCGCTTGTTAAAAAAAACAGGTTATTTGAGGTGTAGGGTTAGAATTAGGGTTAGTTGTTAGGTTAAGGGTTCGATTTTTGGTCCAAAAAAGTCCTTGCAAGCCTAGTGAAACAAGCACATGTTTTTCTCTGCATTAGCTACCTGTGTTCCTGTGCTGTGTATTTGAGCAGCTCGGCCAATTGAAGAGGGTATTTGCAGATCTTTTGGACGGGCGTGAGCAGGAAACCATCGATAGCGATGTCGATCATCTGCTGCAGTAGACGGCAGGCTTCGAAGAAGTGCTGGTACCTCCCATCTCTCATCAGCTTGGAGAGCTCCATGCATGCATCCAGGTGATTGTTGCAGTACTCCGAGTAGATCCAGAAGCCATCTTGCTGTGGGGAACACAACAATGGAAGAGACCACTGTTTCTTCCATGTGTAATAATTCTGAGTAATTCCAACCAGCGTCTTTGTGTCCCTGAAAAGTGCTATATAAATACAATGTATTATTATTATTATATTATAATAATAGTTACTGTGAGAAATATTATTCTTAGTACCAGGTTTCTAGAAGCATTATGTTACATGTGCTATAAAGCAGGATCCTATCCATGGTGCTATCGAGGTATCCATTTTTTACATTAATTTAATACACATTTCTCCCCTGCATATTTCGTAATGTCCAATTTGCATTTACGGCCTTTCCTCGTCACAACACCATATCAGATGTATCCTCTGATACACATCTGAGCAAGCCATTCAGCATCTTATCACACAAGATGAGATTGTATTCCCTGGGTTAGACCATTCAGAGCAGAAAGGGTCTCACGTGTTGGTCAGGTATAGGATTCAAACGAGAACCAGCTCAGGCACCTTCGGTCACATTCCGCCTATAACAATAACTGATGAAAATCAAATAAGATAAGCAACAGTCATTATAAAGAAATCGTGAAAAACAGCAGTGTTTCGTCTACGGATAATTATTTTGAAGGAGACATAGTTGTGGAGAATGTTTTGGCTAAATCACAGGCACAGCAGTACTCTGTAACAATCACAGGAAAAACTGAGTTTGGAAAAGAAAATCATTAGTGTTTAAAAGAGGAGGCTCTAAACTGTCTGTAGTTCCGGTTCAGGGCTCAAATTAATCACATCAAGTTACCTGTCAGCAAAACGTTGTGATGTAATCACCTACTGTTTTAAACTGCTGTGTTTGGGCGTTTGTGGTAGAGAATTTTTATAAATTTGCGAATCTGATCATAAGGGCTCTTCATATTTTGCATGGCATAAATCTTGTTGAATGTGGCATTTGAGTAAAAAGTTCTGGAGAAGACAAGTTCTGAAAATTTCTGTAGTACCCCAAATGTTTTTGCAACAAATGAGGAACACAGGGAAAACAGTATTCTTTGCGGTGCACCTAGTAGCCAGTGATAAATATACATTTGTATAGAATAGACAGTGTCTGGTTTTCTGAAGCTGTCTGTTCGCCTGCTGGCATGTTAAGATTGGAGCAACAAACACATAATAAATACATTATTTTGAAAGCTTTAGAAAGCATCGTTTAGGTAAGCTAAATATCGTTCCTGTAAAACCGTTAAAATGCCTATGTAAGATTACTAATTTGTTCTAGAAAGCAGGATCCTATCTCTGCTAGACTTACATGTTTTGCATGTCTAGAAATCAGGTTTCTATCTCTGCTAGACTTACATGTTCTAGAAATTAAGGTTCTATCTCTGCTAGACTTACATGTTCTAGAAATCAGGGTTCTATCTCTGGTAGACTTACATGTTGTAGGAAGCAGGGTTCTATCTCTGCTAGACTTACATGTTGTAGAAAGCAGGGTTCTATCTTTGGTAGACTTACATGTTGTAGAAAGCAGGGTTCTATCTCTGGTAGACTTACATGTTGTAGAAAGCAGGGTTCTATCTCTGGTAGACTTACATGTTGTAGAAAGCAGGGTTCTATCTCTGGTAGACTTACATGTTGTAGAAAGCAGGGTTCTATCTCTGCTAGACTTACATGTTGTAGAAAGCAGGGTTCTATCTCTGCTAGACTTACATTTTGTAGAAAGCAGGGTTCTATCTCTGGTAGACTTACATGTTCTAGAAAGCAGGGTCCTATCTCAGACAGGTGTGGTTCCTCGTTGTTGTACTGCTTCTCCAAGTCTCTGACAAAGCCCATTTGGAATCGGTAGATGTCTTCTATGTTCCCGAAGATCACCCTCAGCTGGTCATCATTGAACATGTCTACTCTTTTCCTACACTGACGCAGGTAGCCCTGGAATAAAGCGTTAAAGGGTATAAGTGAAGAAGTGTATGTGTGGATTTTCAGTGCGTGGGGTCTTTTCCACGTACACCACCGTTCAAAGGTTTGGGGTAACTTAGAAATGTCCTTGTTTTTTGAAAGAGAAGCTAATTTCTTACCATTAAAATAACATCACATTGATCAGAAATGTTGTAAATGACTAATGTAATTTTTTATGGAATATCTACAAAGGCATACAAAGACACACTATCAGAAACCATTAGTCCTATGTTATAACGGCACGTTGTTTTTGCAAATCCAAGATCTTCAGAATAAAAAACCTTGCAATTATGTTGGCACTGCTGAAAACTGATGTGCTGATTAAAGAAGCAATAAAACCAGCCTTCTTTAGACTAGTTGAATACCCCTCAAACAGGGATGTGTATTGGACCATATTTTACAATCCGAATAGTTTGAGTTGTTTTTCGAATAGTATTCGGTTAACCCAAATAACTGTTATTAAAAACTACTGATACCACTTAAACCCAACTACATAACGCGCCAAGGATAGGGTGTTTTTCAATCAATCAATTAAATTTATTTATAAAACCAGCGGCCTTCAACCCCAAGGAGCAAACAACAGTATTGTTAAATTCCAGTGGCTACAAAAAACTCCATAAGAAGGGTGAACTTTAGGAAGAAACCTAGAGAGGAACCAGGCTCAGATGCGTGACTAGTCTGGGTGAACGTATTAAGAGTAAAAATTGTAATAATTAATAAATTCATGTGGGCTGAGTCCAGAGTCTATTTAAACATAGTCTAGGTCGGAAGCATGACCAGATGGACAAGGACAGGGACAAATGGGGGGGGAGGGGGGTCAGCAGAGTGGCAGCTGAAATTGTCAGGGATCGTACTGATCTGCAACACAACCAGGAGGTCTTTGGACAGGGACAGCAATGATTATTTCAAGCCTGGTACTCCGCAGGTGTGGGCCAAGAACTAATGTCCTCCTAAGTTTAAAAAGGCAGGAGACAGGGTACATTTTGAAAATGCATTCCTTAGGTCTATAAGGTTTTATTGTGGAGAAGGAGGTCACCCTACTCCCCAGCACGACAATGTTCTCAATAATTGTACTCATGTGTCATTAGCTCAATGACCGTTCATGTGACAAAAAAGCGACTGCGTGTAAGGAGGAAGCAGTGTGGTTGACACACTAAACTACAGAACCAGAAGACAATATAAATCAACACACAACAATGAGATTGTTGGATTGAAGCATTTAGAGAAGCTAGTTAGCTAAGCTTTGCTTAACTCACTGTGTTCTGCACTCAACCGCCTTTCGTATCCTCAGCTGAACTATAAGTAGCGTTTTGTGGCCAAATATGTTTTCCAGAGGTCACATTAATTCAGTAAATATATTCCATCTTCCCTTGAATTAGTTGACTTTCATCCACTTTCAAACAGTAGGCTAAGTAGAATATATTACGCCATTCTGACTGACTGGGCATAACCACACTACAACCGATTTGATTGAGGAAATGTAAACAATAAATACGTGGGAAGGAGCGCATGTAAAAAAAATTGCTTAAAATTGTATACTTTTTTAAATGTCATGGTATATCAATGTGAACATTTTAGATTGGAATTTTAAATTTTGAAAAAATAACATTCAAGTCTATTTATTTCAACCAACAAAATACATAAACGTAAAAAGAAGGGGGTTAATTGAATACACACACACACACACACACACATGTATTCGAATACTGAATACATTTCGGGTATTCAAATATTCGACTATCCGTGCCCAACCTTAGTCTCAATATTATCAGTGAATAAGTGACTCTGGGATGCTGACCTTCTAGGCAGAAATGCAAAGAAAAAGCCATATCGCAGACTGGTTAATAAAAATGTAATATTAAGGTGGGCATAAGAACACAGACACTGGACAGTGGAAGATCAGGAAAAAAAGTGTTATGAACAGAAAAATCTAAGTTTGAGGTACAAAGAGGAACATTCATTAGATGAACAACAAATGAAAAGATGCTATAAGAGTGTTGACGCTGTCTGTCAAGCATGGCGGAAGCAATTTGATGGTCTGGGGTGTTTTGGTGGTGGAAAAGTGGAAGATTTGTACAGTTTAAAGGGATCTTGAAGAAGGAAGGCCATCACTCCATTTTGCAATGTCATGCCATACCCTGTGGACAGCACTTCATTGGAGCAAATTTTCTTCATCAATGGGACAATTACCCAAAGCACAGTTTCAAACTAGGCAAGAACTATTTAGGGAAGAAGCAATCAGCTGGTTTTCTGTCCATAATGGAGTGGCCATCACCGCCACCGGATCTCTATCCTACTGAGCTGTTGTGGGAGCAGCTTGAACATATGGTACTTAAGAACTGCCCACATTGCCAATCCAACTTGTGGGAGGTGCTTCAGGACGCATGGGGGTGAAATCTCTTCCCATCATCTCAACTAGAAGTTCAAAGGTCTTCAAGGCTGAAATTGGAGGATTCTTTGACGAAAGCAAAGTTTGAAGCAATTTCTATTTCACGGAAAAATCATTATTTCTAACCATGACAATGACTATAATTCCTACACAAACTCGTTTTACGTATGTATCCACGGAAAAGGAAGATCCTAATAGACCCCAAACATTTGAACGGTAGTGTTTTCTGGTCCTGCCTTGTCCCATATCCTTGGAGAGAACATGTCCTGGAGAGTCTAATGGTAATGAACCCACCACTTTACCACTTTGACCCACATGGATCACCTTCCCCTCTGAGTGTGTGTGTGTGTGTGTGTGTGTGTGTGTGTGTGTGTGTGTGTGTGTGTGTGTGTGTTTGTGGGTGCGTGCACGCGTGCTTGCATTCGTTTCCATGTCTCTACCAGTGAAGGAATGTGCAAGCGTTAGCGCGCGCACCTCGCAGATGTCCTTGAGGTGTTTGATGTAGTGTCTCTCTGTGCTCATGATCTCGTTGATGACGTTAGCTCTCATCTGGTCGCGGTTCTGAAGCGGCGAGCCCAGAAACAGGCAGTCGTTGGTGGGATCCAGGTGTCCGTTGGCCACCTCACTGGTCCCCTCGGCAGTCTCCACCCCACCATCCTCCTGGTTCACCCAGAGCTGAGGAGACCAACACACACACTCCTGAATGTGAGATAAAACCATGCGACACAATATTACTATCAAAGCGCTTTTCTCCACACAGCAAGCATCACATTCCTACATCCATCTCATCCTCCTCCAAACACACAGTATTCTGAGGCCCTGCTCCAATTACCAGGCTGGGGCTGGAAGTTCTAAGACTCACAGGTGAGCACACAGATTTGGAAAGAGAGCGAGAGAGTAAGATAAGTAGGGGGCCTCTGATCCAGTAGATAGATCGGTCACAACTAGAGGTGTTATGGGATCTGATGCCCAATAGGGTAGTTAAGCCAACACCTGATGATATATACTGTTTTGCCAACTGAACATCCCTGAGTGGACAATTAGAATGTCAAACACACCATGCCATGCAGCTTCACAACAACAAGCAGAGAGACGGGTGGAGATTACTGGTGCTACTGTGTTCCGAAATGGGCCCCTATTCCCTTTGTAGTACACTACTTTGTACCAAATGCCATAAGGAACAGGGTGCCATTTTGGACAGAAGACTCAACAGCTGAGAAGATGATCAGTTATAGAATTCTTTGTTTAGTTGATTTAACCAACTCTATATACAATGTAAATAAAATACTTTAGTTGTTGTGGTGTGGCTTTTATATAAACCCGTTGGATTTCCAACGTCACCAGCACAGCTTTTGTTCCTTTTGCTCCTTTTTTTTCTTGTAACTGTTTTGTCTTTCTTTGCCCACCCCCCCAAAAAGTCTCAAAATGAATAAGCAAAGAGAAAACCTTTCCTCCTATACGTGTTCTCCAAGACTATACAGAGATCCTATTCAAATAATTCACTATATCTACCAATGTACACAATGTAGAATGACCACTAGAATGATGTACTACTGCACAGAGGTTGTGTGGAGGGTATGGGAACGTTAGATGTGCGTTGATCGGTTGGGTAATGTTTGGGATACGTTGCGTAGACAGACTGAGCGGTGGGGGGGTGGGGTGGGTCTGGATGGTTGGTTGATGATGTTGGGGAAACGCACCTTAGACGTGGTGTTTTGGAACCGAGGAGTTGCTATGGGGTTGATATAGAAAACCTGTTTTGTTTGGGGTTGAGGAGGGTGGGGTTCGACCTTAGAGAGAAAGAATGACAGAAACACACTGGTTCACAGCCTGGTTGGAGTTCATGGATGGAGAGGAGGTGGGGAAGAAATTGGTTCAGCACCAACTGTCAGGGTGAGCTGTGGGATGGCCACTTTAACTCAGTAAGCCTTCATTTACTAAAATGATGATGTATTTGGCTATAATGTAATAATATTTTAGCAGGTAATGTCACTGTATCTTTACTAGGTCATGTATGAGGTTTTGTTTATTGAATGTGGTCTTTATTAAGTAATGAATGAGGTCTTGGTAATGTATGATGAATTTACTAGGTAAGGAATTTGGTCTTCACTAGGTAATATATTAGGTCTTTCCCAGATAATATATGGCATTTTTACTAGATATTCTATAAGGTTTCTACTAGTTATTACCTAGTTAAGACCTCATATATTACCAATAAGGACAGCTTACATTAAACGTCCAAGTAATTAGTAAGTAGATTATGTATGATGTAATACGTCGTAATATATGAGGTATTGGTAATGATGAGGTATTGGTAATGTATGAGGTCTTTACTGTGTAATGTATGAGGGCTATATTAGGTAAATCTTCATAGAATTAATAGTCTATTACTAGGTAAAGCATTAACCCAATATATGAGCTGAGCTGTCCTTGGAAAAGTTGTGTCTTTTCCCACTGTTCTTTTCAGCTTAGTCCAATTCGGATTGGCTTAGTCACGGCGTGAATCAGTCAAATCAAGGAGAATATTAGGTGGTGTTTCTCTAACTCACCCGTACGAAGCTGGCGGGAAACCACCCCTCCTCCTCGTCAATCTGGCCCCACCACCAGTCTTTATTAGACGCGTCCAGCACCTTGATGACATCGCCAGCCTTAAACGCCAGCTCCCGGTCGGCCATGGTCACATGGTCCCATACTGCCTCAGCGCTAACGATGGATCCACCGCTAATCAACTGGAGAGGAGGAAGGAGAGACGTAGAGAGCAGAGGGGATGCCATCACACACGGGTTCACCAACACAAACACATGGCATCACTGGGCACGTTTTCATTGAATTGAAACGGGACTAAATCGAATGAACCGCTGCGAGACGGTTGATTAGGGTATTGTCAGAAGGTTACCGACTAGTCACACGCCAACAACGACAACTAAGGAATATGAAGTAGCCTAAACGTTTATCATCGTAAAGAGGCACAGCCACCAATCTCTTTTATACTGGGGTGCTAATTGCAAAAAATAACAAAAAAACGAGTGTGTATGTAAGCGCGGGTATTTAAGTGAGTTTAGTCATAATTCTGTGCTCACACCCCCATCTAATTGTGTTTGAGTCCCTATTCTTCAGACCCGCGCAGAATAATGCATGTTAATAGCAGGCCTCAGAACAGGGAAACAGAGTCATTAGCATCTCATCATCAGCGATACAATAACAACGACAAACGAGCTTGCTAACCCCACCAGTGATGGCACAGCCCCTGGAACTGACTGACTATCCAATAACCCAACCATTACCAGGCTTCTAATGCAGCACAGTTAATGAGGACCAAATATTGCTAAGTTTCTATGTCGGGACACTTTCTCTATCTATCTCTACCTCTTGCGCTCTCTCTCAGCGCTTTTCGCGTGTGTGTTCGTACCTGCATTAATGTGTATGTGTTTGTGTTAGGCAGGGAAGTGATCAGTATTCGTTGCCGAGGCTCAGGGGTAAAGGTTGTTCTACTTAAAGGAGCCGAGACAAAAGAGATGACATCATTAGTCGGCTCTGAGTGGGAGCCACATGTGCTTGCACGCACTCTAACCCTGCCCGCACACACACACACACACCTCTACGGCCGCCGTTATCCATCATTCTGAGTAATGTCTCCATGTCACCTTGACACAGACGCTCCCCTAACACTAAAGCACACGTACGTAAGCACACACACTCCCTCTGAACTCTAAAAAGCATTCCCACTCAAGCATTGCCTTTGGCCTCGCTATCGCTGTGGCCAGCTGGGATAGCTCAGGTAGAACAGCCAATGGCAGCAGAGAAGGGGGGCTTGTGAGCGGTGACAGACAGATCAGCCAGGATGGATGGAACTCACGGAACTCCAGTTGTTATGGAAACAGATGAAGATGTCTGCCTAGTATGGATGAGGTGATAGACAGAACAAGGACTCTGGGAACCATGAGAAACCTCCGATGTTAGAGGTCTGGCACATTGTATAGCAACATATGCCTTATAATGGCACCTCAATTCTTCTATAGCGTACTGCCTTGGAACGGGACATCTGGTCAAAAGCCATGCACTTCATAGGGAATAGAGAGCAATTTGGAGCACAGCCCTTGAAACCTACGTGGCTGAATGGTTTTGCCATTTATTCAATATAACAGAAAATCCATGGTACTCAGGGGTGAATTTGCTTTTCTCTTCATTGTGTCCCGATTTACTGAATTTTAGGTACAAGACAGAGCCTTTCTCATTCACTCACACTCCGGGATCCAGAGAGCGACCATTTGAAACATTTTGCCGTAGGAGTTAAAGCATAAGAACTCTAAGTCTATGACCGAGATGTTAATGAGCCTCCATCCACATTGACCAATAACATCCAGTCCACAGTCAGAGCAGTCTGATTGAGGTCACCCGACCTCTAACCTCCAGTGATTGATGCAGGCTAATCTGCAAGGCATCAGCAGTGATGGTAAAGATTTCAGAGCGAATCGGAAGATGGAACAGTAGGCTGATGAATTTTACATGGGGGACCCTACTGGAAGAACAGCAGATGCCATAATTCACAGACCCTCGACTACCACCTCTAATGGAACCAGAACATTGAGGATCCCCCACAAATGGCACCCTTCTTGGGATCAGGCTCACTCGACTCTGCCTTACTGATCACTCACTCAATATTCCGTCTACAATAATACTCTACCATACATAGACTCATGACACAACCTCTCACCTCTAAACACATAGACTCATGACACAACCGCTCACCTCTACACACATAGACTCATGACACAACCTCTCACCTCAACGCACATAGACTCATGACACAACCTCTCTACACACACATAGACTCATGACACAACCTCTCACCTCTAAACACATAGACTCATGACACAACCTCTCACCTCTACACACATAGACTCATGACACAACCTCTCACCTCTACACACACA
>JACXGJ010003240.1:0-55830 GCA_016801105.1 Esox niger | reverse complement strand
CACACACACACACACACACACACACACACACACACACACACACACACACAGGTGCAGGAGAAAAGGCCTGCTGCCTATGAAAATGCTCTGGAATGGATATTTAGATGACACCATGACTTGTCAAACAAGATTCACAGTGTGGCTTGTTATATTTACAGCCTGAGTAAATCTCACCTTCATTCTATTGCAATTTCTCCTCATAAATCTTTAATTGTTTCGCCGTCTATATGGGGTTGGGCAAAAACGACACACAATGGCTCTTGGAAAAGGTCTAAAAAGTTCCCTTTTCATTCTTTCTCCATATAATGCCTTTGAGAAGGCCGTTTTTACAGGTTGCATGATCTAGCCAGAAGGTGTCACTACGTGGAATACAAATGTGTTTGATAATTCCTGTTAAATTGGTGCAATCCAGGGTGTGTTCAAGAATGCAAAATGTGAATGTAGAATGACTGGCACTAACACCTTTTACTGTCGTATGCAACTGTACATGTGTTCTGTTGTACCCCAGTCTGAATGTTTGATAATGCTGAAACCTGTTGTACTGGCCCTATTTGTCCTAAAATATTTTATGCCTATAAACAAATTCTTATTTTTTGAAAAATGGGGGAAATTGGGATCAGCTGGTTTGCTCAGGCACCAGATCCACAGATATAGCGATCTACAGTCTTTGAGTTACAGGTCAGAAGCTAAAACCAATTGTGGTTTCATGTGCCATAACAGGGAAACTATTTTGGGAGATTATTAAGCGATATGCTTTATAGTTTTAGGATCTATGTGGCTTTAAAAAATATCTATTGCACTTGTAAATATATTATAAATTACAGGTTGCCCTTTCCGCTATGGTGAATAGAACATGGCCAAAAACAATTTAAAACATAAATAATTGAAGTATGTTTTGAATTACATTTATTAAATCTGACCTATATAAGAAAAATCAATTTATGTTTTTTCCTCTTTTCTACCTTGTTTTTCTAGTTCCCTGGCATGTTTTTTGGCCCTAGTTACCCTGTATGCATATCTTTTTTACAGTAAGGGTACATCGCTTTCAGAGGTGTGTTCCTGAGTCTTCTAAGTGTAACTGAGGTAATATTACTTCTTCACAAAGGACGTGGACGTCATCAGACAATTTTCGATGTGACTGCATTACGGCAGAAAGTGGGACATAGTAAAAACAAAAAAAGAATGTCTAGAACACAAAGACATAGAGCTGTTTATGACAGAATGTGATATTTCGCTGTCAAGACAATTGACCTCTTACGGTTAAAGCCCGTTGCAAATGATCAGTATGATCGGTAAAATAGATAAACGTTCAGTGCTTAGAGAACACAAGCTGCATCCAATGGAGTACTACTGCCATACCCTTAGATGTCTAGAATGTGTCTAGAATGTAAGAAACCCTTCTTCTATGCAATCTACCAGATTCAACGAAACACAATCTGCATCGGTACAGCGCCTTTTTAATGGGCGCTTCCATCCACCCCTTCCACAGAGCATACGGCGATGACCAGGCATGGGGCAGCATTAGCAGTTAGCCAACTATAATTAAACCGTTAATGAAGGGAGGCTTATCAAGCCGTGACTGAGGTCAGAATGAATGAATGCTTCTCAACCAACATCAACAAGGGATTAATTGCCTGACCTTTACTGGGCCCGACGCTCTAGGTTCTGCCACTGTCTGCCATGACAGCAGGTTACACGCCTGTAGGCTGGACGCTTTCAGAAAGAGTGCGTGCACGCGTCTGTGCCTGTGCATACGAGTGCGACTGAGGTTGGGCAGAGACGCTTTTTCACTCCCACGTCTTCCGCCATACGGCTGAACGTCTGCGCTGTGACAGGTCTCCTTGGCGGCTGCTGTCACGTAGGTCGTAGCAGGACGAGGCAGGGTATACCAGACACCATGTTACCCCTGTCGGACTGGTGAAGACGGGGGCACGGCGTCTCCATTCGCACGGCGATGGGGATGGCGGTGAACACCTTTGGCTCACCCAATGGGCTGCCCTTCAACTACACATGACTGCTGGTGCCCTTAGAAGGGAGTGTTGGACATCAGTCAGGAGAAGCCCTTGGACCGTTCCTCAGGACTTTCTGGCTTGTAGCTCTCCCTGTCCAAAGTGGCTGCCTGATCATTCCTGCTCTTTCTGCTCACACCCCTGTCCTTGTCCACCTGGTCATCCAGCCAACATGGATTCTGTATACAGACTCTGGACCAAGAACGCATGCATTTATTTATCTCCTCGTCATCTGTATATGCAAGAGCATTGAAGTGGCCCAAAATGTACTCTAACGTTCTTCCCCCGGCACAGCCAGAAGAGGACTGGCCGCCCCTTAGAGTCTAGTTCCACTCTAGGTTTCTTCTCAAGACTCGATGCTATTTGAGTGTTTTTTCCCTTGCCACTGTGCATCAACTCTGTTGTTGCTTGCTCTTTGGGCCGGATGTTTTGTAAGAGCACTTTTGTGACAACTGCTGATGTAAAAAGAGCTTTATAAAATAAATGTGATTGATTGTGTGTGTGAATTTGTGAGTGTGGCACTCCGGTACCCTGTAAGTCATGTTGTGTCTCATTCACAAGTCAAAAGTTTGTTGCACATGGTTGCGGCTCATTACGAGGACACAAGAGCACATTGCTGGTGTTTTGAGATAAAAAAAAGCACACATTCAATGAAACTGTCTGGTCAGAGAAGGCTGGTTTGATTTAGATAATGTGTTGGCTCGCAAGCCGTGTGTGTACTGCCTGTTGATGTCGCAGGGGGAGGCTGGAGGGGGAGCTCATTTTGGAAGTAGGCTGCAAACAACTCATTGGAGACAGTTGAAAAAGCAGCTAGTGAGGCACGGGTCTGTTTCAGCTGTTGCGGACAGCTGTGTGGAAAGGTGTTTTTTTTGTGTCCTTATGTGCCGTTGTGTCCAAACTTTTAAAATGTTGGGTCGTTAGTTACCTGGGAAGTGAACTGCTGTTAAGGACAGCAGAGAGAATCTCTCCCAGGTGTGGGAACTAAGGGAGATGGTTAAATTAACCCAAAGTTCGAAGGATGAGGCTTTGATGGAAGATGTAATGTACTTTCTAACGCCTGTGTTAGTACATAGATACTTGTTGCCATTAAATAACTGCTCACCACACAATGGAGAAATACACTGATGTCTGGATTTGTGAAAAAGTAAAAATGTCAACCATGGTATTTTACTCCTTTTGTCACAATATTTTTTAGTTGCATCTACAGTATGTGATATATTGGAGTTTCTGTTACAGTAACGAGTCAATAGTGAACCAGGAGCTGTGCCAAGAGAGTCTTCAAAACATGATAGATTTGTCAGTCAGTTTCTTAATCAATTTCCAGCTTTATTTGCACCATAGGCTCTTTCTGCAGTGGCGAGCACATTCAATAACACTCCATCATGTGTGGGGTTTCTATGTTTTCTGTTGCGTTTGAGAATAAGTGTGGGAAAGGAAAGAAAGGGAAAACTGTGTAATTGAGGGGATTTTCTGCTGTATAGCTTCGAAGTAACATTAACATTTTAAATCAAATCAACATTTATTTAATATGCTGTCGATGACATCCAAGCTATACAGCAAAATATGTTCTCAATTATAGTTTATTCAATATCTTTGGATCGAGTCCGTAATCAGTTTTCTTTATGGGGTTGTTTTGTGACGACTAGACAGACTTGCCATGGCAGCAGTAGAAAGAAAAGCCAGTCATTTGTTCCTTTTCAGCTTGTCAATACGTATTCATCCATTTTTCAGCCAGAGCCAATGTTTCCTTGTTGCGGATGAATGACACGACCCTGTTATAGATGTTTACTTAAAGCCTCCTATACAATCTGTCCTGCTCATTCGTCTGCTAAGGAGTAAAGGGAGAAAGCGATGCCAATCAATTATCCGTTGCTATGATAAATGCAATTACTTTGGCTGTTTGACATTCTCAAGAGATGCAGCACGCTCCTGCTCCTCATTCTCTTCTGGAGACAATATCAGCCTTGGGCCCTTATCGATAAGCTAACCCAGCCCCACAGTCCCAAGGGCATGGTTGACAGGGAAACACAACCATGTTTGGAGCTGATCATTGGTTCTCAGATTTAGAGAATTGTGACATTCTGATAATTGATGCCGGGCACTGTTGTTTAGTTCTGTGGAGTTAGCCGTTTATAGCGATTTGTGGCTTATGTTTTCCTGCAGCAACCTAACACCTAACCCCAACTCCAATTATATATTTTAGCCTAAACCATGCGTACATTTTCATTGTTTTCCTTGTCTGCATTTGAGGTCCTCAACGGGGTAGTACAAATGCCCACACACACATCTGGCTCTCGCCCACCAGGATGGGTGGAAATCCGCCCAGTCTGCTGCCAATCCATTGTCCATTTGGAGGCTGAGAAGAGGAGAGGCTGATGCGTCATCCATAAGGAGGCTGAGAAGAAGAGAGGGCTGATGCGTCATCCATTAGGAGGCTGAGAAGAAGAGAGGTTGATGCGTCATCCATTTGGAGGCTGAGAAGAAGAGAGGCTGATGCATCATCCATTTGGAGGCTGAGAAGAAGAGAGGCTGATGCGTCATCCATTTGGAGGCTGAGAAGAAGAGAGGCTGGTGCATCATCCATTTGGAGGTTGAGCAGAAGAGAGGCTGATGCGTCATCCATTTGGAGGCTGAGAAGTAGAGAGGCTGGTGTATCATCCATTTGGAGCCAGAGAAGAAGAGAGGCTGATGCATCATCCATTTGGAGGTTGAGAAGAAGAGAGAGAGGGCTGCCAATCCATCACAGGGCTGGGTTAGATTAGAAACCCACCCACCATCTTTAGCCCATCCCTGACCCCACTGAAGCTCTGGTAACTGTGGAAAAACGTGGAGTTGCGTGGAGAGTTCCTATATGAAACTGAGCTGACTGCAAAGATTCACTTTCCCCCTGTGTACCTTGGCTGTTGAGGCTCTCTCATACACCTTTAGAGTGTTTGAGAGAACCTCAACATCCTCACTCCCTGTGATGAACAGTCACATCATCTGCATGTGCAGGCATCCCAGAGTGTTACCAGCCCCACCAGTAAGAGGGCCACTCCAACTGTACCTAATTCTACCACTAAAAATAACTAAATCAGGCCAGGAAAAATAAAAACAATCCCAAGAAAAATGCAAGCCGTCCAACTCCACACGGCACTCGTGCTCACACACCCAACTCCCAGCAAGCACTCACGCTCACAGCATGCAGAGAGAGAGAGAGAGACACATACACATCTGGCTCTCGCCCACCAGGATGTCCAATCCATCGTTCCTCAACAGAAGGTGGAAATCCGCCCAGTCTGCTGCCAATACATCATCCATTTGAAGGCTGAGGGGAAGAGAGAGAGAATGCTGCCAATGGATCATCTATTTGGAGGAAAAGGAGAGACAGGCACAGATTGAGGAATCTCTAGCAACCTTGTCCTCCTTGCCAGTGAAGTGAGTTGCAGAGACCTTTAGCCAAGAGTAACTATGTGTGTGTCCTCTGCGACAGGTCACCACCTAGATACCACCTTCCCCATAACAGTCAGAAAGAGATGTCATCCTTTGCAGTTTAACAATTTTACCAGAAAACACTGCGTCTGAACATCTTGCTTTTTCAACAGAGTCAATGAGGAGTACCACACCTATTACTTTCTATCACCTTCCATTCCAACTGGCCCTGGGCTCAAAAATGATTTGTTTCTTTTCAACGCCATCAAATCCCATAAAACTTGAGCTGTGCTAAATTGAGCATCCTCCATTTGTTCTCATGCCAAGTCAGACGTTCTGATTGGTCCAGCCATTTTATACAATCTGCAATATGGTGTAAGCAGTTAGCAGCCCATTCAACAGGCTGCTTGTCCCAGAATGATGTGTCGTATTCAGGCTTGGTCGTTCCACAGTGCCACTTTGCTCAGGCAGGTTGGGAGGGGGTGCTAAACAGTTCTTCACTGTCAGATGTGGATATCATCAGAGGTGGAATTCCACCATTAATTTCACACACAGAAATAAATGACCATCTCCTCCGAGAGTCCCTGTGTACGTAATGAGGAGCAGCCTGCTAAACAAATGTGTTATTTTTATCACAATCACAATCACACACCTACACACACACACACACACACACACACACAGACAAAACACACACACACACACACACACAGACAAAACACACACACACACACACAGAGTAAAAAATAAGTGTGGTAAGATGTCACCAGAGTGGATAATGGTTAGAACAAGGAGGATAGAAGATCTGAAGATGCTGACCCAGCCAATCTCTATTCCTGCTGGGCTGTTAGATGTTCTGAAATGGCCGACTGGGCCACAGTATGGGTGGTCCATGATTTACCGACATGATACCAATGACTCCACTTAGTTCATTTTAACAAAGCAGTGTCAATTATACATACACCTTTATTTCTAGCCAGCAAAATAATTACCCCATTTGGTTTCGGTGGAGACTGGACTGAGCAAGCTTCATTCAATTGCGAGTTCATCTTCTTGGTCCGGTAGCAAGAGAGAAAGAGAGTAGATAGATGAGGAGAGAGCGAGAGCGAGAGACAGAGAGTGAAGCTCTACGGATAATTTTTCATTCAAGAGTTTAGGAAAAATTTTACACCGGGCCAAGCAGAATGGTAATGGGAAATAAATGGTCAAAAAAACAATGATAATTGAGGATATTCATCCTTTCTGCTGCCTCATTGGAGAGAGAAGGAGCGTTGGAGAATTCAGTGAGTAAAGCCGTCTCTATTGTTAGCTCTGCTCGTCTATCCATGGGCTTGAGTGGATTGGTGACATCGTGGGTCCACTTCATTTGAGCTTGTCCCATCGAGGGGGATTGCTAATAAGGAAAATGAAGGTTGGATTTGAAAGCCCATTCAATGTGAGATCGACATCTTTCCAATCACCAAATTACAATAAAGCATTTTGTTTGATATCTATGGTTCTGATAGTAACAGGCTTTTCTGTAATTCAACAGCGTGCTTCAGAGCTTAATGGCAGTTATTCAACATGCTCTTTTCCTGCTTTATCTAACGCTTTCCCTATCTTCTGTCCGCGGTGCATTTGTCAGTTTGTGCAGTCCCCCCCCAAGCTCTTTCCTCTTGACTACATGCTGGCATGCCTACCTCTTGTATAGCCTTGCAACAGTTTGAACATCTGTCTCTGCCAGGACACACCACACGGTTGGGTTAGATTAGAGGCTGTATACTGGCCTGGATAGATGGACATTCCACACACAGACACACACACTCACACTCTGTTGCTCTCTTTCTCTCCCCATCTAGCGCTCTCCTTTTTTCTTGTTCCCTCTGTCTCTCGCTTTTCTCTTCTCTCCCTACCCTTCTCTTCTTCTCTTGCTGTTTCCTTGCTAGTGGTGTTAATCTTGCCTCAGGGGATTTTAGCTCACACCCATCGAAAACAGACAATAAAGCCAAAATGTCCCCCTCAGAGAAGATCACTCGTCACTCGGATAATATTAATGTTATTATATGGTCTACCCTCTTAGAGTTTGTTCATGGATTAATTACAACCCCATTTCCCAAAAATTTGGGAAGCTGTGTAAAGTGTAAATAAAAACAGAATGCAATGATGTGCAAATAATTGAAACCGTATAATCAATAGAAAATAGTACAAAGACAACGTATCAAATGTTGAAACTGAGACATTTTATTGTTTCTTGAAAAAGATATGCCCGCTTTGAATTTGATGCCAGCTACAAATTTCAAAAATGTTGGGGCAACAAAAGACTGAAAAAGTTGTGTAATACAAAAAAGCTAAACCTGGTGGAACATCACACAGCAAATTAGGTCAATAGGAAACAGGTCACTAACATGATTGGGTAATAAAAGATCCTTCCATAGAGCATGAGTCTGTCAGAAGTGAGGATGGGGAGGGGTTTACTAGTCTGTGAAAAACGTTGCATTATTTACCCGAACAAACTTAAGAATAACGTTCCTCAACATAAAATTTCGTTTGGGGATCTCATCATCCACGGTACATACTATCATTAAAAGATTCAGAGAATCCAGAGAAATCTCTGTACGCGAAGGACAAGGCCGATATACAATATTTATATATACGATATATATATATATATCATAATTAGAAATAGATTTCGGAGAAACATGTGCTGCCACCAAGACAATGTCTTTTTTCAGGGAAGGCCTTGCTTATTTCAGCAAGACAATGCCATACCACATTCTGCACGTATTGCAACAGCATGGCTTCTGAGTCCAGGTGCCAAACTGGCCTGCATGCCTCCAGACCTGTCACCCATTGAAAACATTTTCCGCATTATGAAACAAGAGAGAGACCCTGAAATGTTGAGCAGCTAAAATCCTCTATCAACCAAGAGTGGGAAAACATTTCACTTTCAAAACCACAGCAATTGGTTTCCTCATTTCCCAAACACTATGAGTATTGTTTAAATGTGTTGCTGGCATCAAATTCAAAATGGGCATGTATTTTTCCCAAAACAATGACATTTGGTTTCAGCATCTGAGATGTTGTCTTTGTACTATTTTCAATTACATTCAGTTTTTATTTACATTTTACGCAACGTCCCACATTTATTTGGAAACAGGGTTGTGCAAACTGTGGCATAATAACAAGATACTTGTTAAGGCGTACTATCAACTACTCCATATTACCTGAGTATTGTAGTCTTGATGTTATAAACACACAACCATACAACAGGAACAATTGGATCCAATCAGTATGTCTGAAGTTCAGAGTTACAGCATGACTAAAGCTAATTTGTGGACGTTTAAATGAAATGACTCTAATATTACTGCAAGAGAATTAAAATACCTTCCGCTGATTGTCATTGTGGGCTTGATCTACTCTCTTTTGACTAATCATAATATGGATCTCTTAGACCAATCTGATAATGCTGCACAGAGGATCTTATCTAGATATTGGCCAACTATTTCTGCCTAATACAGAGCAGGGGATGGGCAAGTGACCGATTGTCCAATCCTTCCCAGATGTTTGGTTTGAAATGGCTCCCTGACAAATAATGAAAGGTGAATTAGGTTTATTAATTTCTTCACGTTGATTTTCAAGATTTAAAGGGTTAATAAAGCCCACTAAAATTTACTGGATGGATAATTGTTAAAGAGCCGAAGCTTTTTAGAACAATGGCAGTCCTTTAAGTCTTTAGAAGCTATGCAGCAGATGCATTTGTGAGGCTGAATCTCCTTTATCAAAACTGGTTTCAGTCTTTGAGTGTAGGTTCGCTGAAATGGAGGTGTGGAGGTGCGGAGGTGTGGAGGTGCGGAGGTGTGGAGGTGGGGAGGTGTGGAGGTGTGGAGGTGGGGAGGTGTGGAGGTGTGGAGGTGGGGAGGTGGGGAGGTGTGGAGGTGGGGAGGTGTGGAGGTGCGGAGGTGCGGAGGTGGGGAGGTGGAGACACACAAACCTGCAGTCATGGAGGAGCCCTCTGCCTACGGCTTGGGAGCTAATTTGCTGCCACAAGGTTGACAGATAGAACAAAAGTATGCCACCTGGGGGAATACACACACAAGCACCACCAACAGACACAAACACACACACATACACAAACACCCGCTACCTTAGGTAGGGTTGTTCCACAACATCTCCCAAAGCTTCTGCGACTCACTGCAGTCAGAGACTCTGCATGTCCATGTGTCCAGTTTAAGACCGCTCTGTAGGTAATTCATTAAATTCTTTGTTCCTCTCAGGTTTCCCTTTGCTACATGAAAAGTTGTGAATAATTTAGTGGGTAGGGAAAACGATAGTTAGACATTTTTTGTAAACAATTAAAAAGTCCAACATTTCTATTGTTTCTACATGGAGGCTAAGACAGTGGTTCCCATTTGACCTTTGTTGTCCATCACAGTGAAGGTGTTTTTCTTCATACGGCCATCCATTTGTCGGCTTCCTGTAGATATTTCCCCATGCTTTGACTTTCTTTAGTTCCTTTTGCTGGAACAGCCTTGAAGTGTTGAGTAACAACGTGGCGCTCCATCTCTTTTATCTCTCACTTTCTCTGTCTCTCTTTCTGTCTCTCTTGCTCTCTCTCTCTCTCTGTGTGTCATTCATTTGCTCTCTTTATCACACTCATAGATTTTCATTGGCAACTTCTCTCTTGTGCCGACTCTGCTTTTCTCTGTTCTCTCCCAGTCTCACTTCAAACACACACCATACACTGAACAAGCATCCAGTTAACATCAACCATCCTGGTCTTTGGAAGTTTCCATCCTCAACAAACAGGATGAATCAGATTAAATTAATAGTAAACAATCCAATCAATTAGGACAAATCCCAGACAATGGGACACATGTTTTAACACCAGCAGATAGAGTCTTTGGAGTGAGAAGTACATAATATCCTCTCAGGGAGGGGGCAGAAACATATTTCCTCCAGGGCTGTATCCCAGATTCATTTGGCAGGGCACTAATACTTGTAAGAGCGTAAGATCTGTTAATAGAATTTTATTACACCATCTGCGACATTCGGAAATGCCAGAGCAGCAGTAAGCACTTAATTAAGTCCTCGCCTCACCTCAGCTTACCAATGACATGCAAGGCTGCTGAACAACTGTCACAGCACAACAATTACAACCAGGCTATTGTGATGGACACAGACTGTACACAGACCATCCGCAGGTGCTGAAATACTAACAAAATGTTTTGATTGTTTGTTTGGGGACATGCAGATGATATTAAAATATTTTTTATCAAACAGGTGATCTGGGAAATATATCAATTTTTTTTATCTTTGTCAGAAAATATACCAGTTTAGCGCAGTCAGATAACAAAGCACTGATGATACTTCATGAAACCCAGGAGTTACGCTTTTTTACTGTTTCCACAGGGGTTCAGTGAGAGGGTGAGCGGTTGATAATCAGATGGTGATGGAGGCTGTGTTTGGGATGTACCGGGTTTAGCTGTTCCAGGCAGAGGCGCAGCACGTGAGCCCCAGCGGATGTGAAGGCAAGAGGAGGGCGTGGGCTTATTAATCAGCCCCCACTGCCCACACAGTCTGCTCATCCGCTGTGAAGGAAGGCAAAGAGGAGAGGGCCGGTGGCAGCCGCCAATGCCCCCCCCCCACCCCCCCCGGCCCGCCAAGCGTCTCTGTGGGTCATCCAGGCACATTAGGATGCAAGAGCTGACCTTGAGGACTGTCACCTCGACCACCGAGTGCAGAACGAGAAGGGCTGAGCGGGAAGATGGAATTCTGGGAAAGATCAGAGGAGCGGAGATACAGCATAATAGATTAAGCTCTATGGAGCTCCACGGACACCCACACACACACACACACACACATTAATATAATGTTACAGACAGCAGAGGGGTGGCCTGCTGACACACATATGGAAGGAAACAGTCTGACACACATCCATGTTACACCCAGACCCTCCCTGATGCTCATACATAATACAGAAGCAAACAGCCTGTCCTGTTGACACACACACATAGAGGCAAATTGGCTGGCAGGGGCAACACACACAAAAACATTTACTTAGCTATCTAAATGTGGACACCAAAGTTGATTGGCTTGACACGATACTGCTTTTACTAAAACTGTCCATAACCCTGACCCTAACCTCAGTAACATTTTGCCTAAACTTAGTGTATGCCTACTAACCCTAACCAGTAATTCCTAGCCCTAATTCTAACCCATATTGTAATGAAGTTTACCTCCATGAAATGTATTTAAGTCAGAAACACACACATACAACTAAAATGAAGGACATACAAACATACATACATACACATTTACAAACACAAGCTGGAGGAATGCTGTAATTGGTAATTGTAGCCACAGGGCAGCATTTTGTCTTTCATGAGGAAGTTGACCCCACAGTGACTTTCACTCTCCATTGCTGGGCTCCTCAGCCAGAAAGAAATGGGTGTACATTTTCACGCCCCAGTACCTCGGCCCTCTGTCAATTGTCACCTTACCTGTCTCATGTTTGCTCTGGACACAACACCATCAACTGTCTTAAGTAGGAACAATTTTCAATCAGATAATTCTGTTGATATTGATGACATTCCACAATCTTGTAGTCTTAAATATTTTGATTATACTAATTAAATCTGTAATTACCAAGCAATGTGATGTTACAACATACAGTACCAGACAACATTTTCTACACTCCTGTATGGGTATTTCTACTATTTTCCACATTGTAGGAAACCAGGGAAGATATCAAAAGTATGATATGATACATATGGAATTATGTAGCAACAAGTGTCAAACAAATCAAAATATTTTTGCTTTGCTAGAGTGTGCATAGTGATCATAAAGGCAAAGGATGGCTACTTTGAGGAATCTAAATTATAATATGTATTATAATTATAATTTTGATTCTGATTATTATTATTATATGTAGAGTGGATATAAAAGTCTGTTAAAATGCCAGGTGTATGTGATCTAAAAAGAATAGACAAAGATTAATCATGTCAAATCTTTTTCTGCCTTTAATGTGAAGAATCAAATTGAAAAACAAAATGAAATCTTTAAGGGGGAATTTCTTTTTTGTAAAACTCGCAATAATCTGGTTGCATTAGTGTGCACACGGTTAAACCAATACCTTGTTGAAGCACATTAAGATTTTATTACAGCACTCAGACTTTTTGGGTAGGAGTATTAGCATGTTACATCTTGATGTGGCAATATTTGCCCAATCTTCTTTGCAAAAGCGCTCCAAATCCGATTGCGATGACATCACCTGTGCACAGCCCTCTTCAGATCACCCCACATATGTTCAATTGGATTCAAGTCTGGGCTCTGGCTGAGCCATTCCAAAATGTTAATCTTCTTTTGGTGAAGCCATATTTTTGTGGATTTGGATGTGTGCTTTGGGTTGTTGTCATGCTGAACGGTGAACTTCCTCTTCATCTGCAGGTTTCTTATGGACACCTGAAGGTTTTGTGCTATAATTGCCTGTTATTTGCAACTGTTCATAATTCCCATGACTAAGACCCCGGTTCCAGCTGGAGAAAAACAGTCCCAAAGCATGATGCTGCCACCACAATGCTTCATTGTGGGTATGGTGTTCTTTGGGTGATGTGAAGTGTTGTTTTTGCCAAACATACCTTTAGGAATTAGGGCAGATAAGTTAAACCTTGGTTTCATCAGATCATAACATATTTTCCCACATGCTTTTAGGAGACTTGATGTTTGTTTTTGCAAATTTCTGCCAGGTTTGATGTTTTTCTTTGTAAGAAAAGGCTTCTGTGTTGCCACCCTACCCGATAGCCCATTCATATGAAGAATACAGAGATTGTTGTCACATGAAGCACACAGCCAATACTTGCCAGAAATTCCTGCAACTTGTTTAATGTTGCTGTAGGCCTCTTGGAAGCCTCCCTGACCAGTTTTCTTCTCGTCTTTTCAGCAATTTTGGAGAGACGTCCAGTTCTTGGTACTGTCTCTGTTGTGCCATATTTTCTCCACTTGATGATGGCTGTCTTCACCGTGTTCCATGGTATATCTTATGCTTTAGAAATTATTTTGTACCCTTCTCCTGACTGATATCTTTCAACAATGAGAGCCCTCTGATGCTTGTGAAGCTCTCTGTGGACCATGGCTTTTGCTCTGAGATGCAACAAAACAAATGTTAGCAAAATGTCAGAACAACTGAACTTTATTTTTGATTTATCAGAGTCATTTTAAAGGATGGCAGGTGTGTAATGACTTCTACTTAACATGAGTTTGAATGTGATTGGTTAATTCTGAACATTGCCACATCCCCAGTTATAAGAGTGTGTGCTCACTAGGTAATTGCTAGGTTTTTCTTTTTCATTTTTCTCCCTCAATGATTGCAGTTTTTCAATTGAATTGTTCACAATATAGGTCACATTAACAGTGGAAAACATTCTGGCATGATTTATCTTTGTCGTATTCCTTTACATCACAACATTTTGTCATTTTAACAGGGGTGTGTAGACTGTTGATTTAACACATTTTTGTTACTACATGATATGTGTTATTTTATAGTTTTGATACATTCACTTTAATTGTAAAATGAGGACAATAGTCAAAATAATTATTTTGTCCAAACTAGAGACTGGTACTGTATACAAACAATGTTCTGTAAATTGAAATTACAAATACTGTACACATCTATAGGATACATATTGAAATTTGTTTCATACAGGATACCTACAGAAAATGTATGGATTAATTGCATATACCTAGAATACCTTGTTACAGGCCTGTTTTATGTCTATATGCATATTGCCCCAGTGCTGCCTGCTGGTAAATTATGAAGCCAACCATATGTTGAAATTCATGAGCTTTCATGAGTGGAATTTACGGTAAACAGCCCAGTGGATTGTATCAGACCAGAAAGTAGCATGAAAACAGATACATGCTGTTTCTCGTGAATGCTAAACTAATGTATTTTTTAAAATATATGTATAAATTATTTTGATAAAAAAACATATGTGTTCATGTTGCAAAAGAGTGTAGATCTATGCTAAAAACACAGTAATAATCTGGCAACTTGTTTAATTTAAAATAATTGTTCCACAATAACATTGCTGTAAGAAATGTATAATGAAAAAACATCATAAATGAGTTAGTAGATCATTTCACAGTTCGCCCACATAACTGTATTTGCTGAAGAAAATATATTGGTCTCATTGATGGTACATACTGATAAGATCTTTTGGACATAAGGTATCTGAATACCTTTCCCCTCCACTGGATTGCTAATTATTGATTTTATGTTTGCCAGAGAAATTGTTTTTCTGGAAAATGATTTCCTCCACTCCGTCAAATATTGACACAGTTCCAGCTCTGTGAGTCATAGTCTGCTACTTTCTTCCCTGAAGATCAGCTTACAGTAGCAATCACTCCAACACATTGCAGAGAGATTGGCCTCGGTTTAGATCTTATCAAAAATTATATTTGTACAGCAACACCTCCTACATGTTAATGGATTTCCGTACCATGTTGATCTGTGGCCCAGAATGCCTATCTTCTTTACAATGATCACCTCTCGTTGCAAAACAAAAAATTTGGTATAAGTCCTTGAAGACCTTGTGACTATAAATTACTTGATTATGACCTGTGCCTATGAAAGAGCCAGGAACTGTGTATAAGGCTCTGATTATGACCTGTGCCTATGGCAGAACCAGGAACTGTGTATAAGGCTCTAATTATGACCTGTGCCTATGGCAGAGCCAGGAACTGTGTATAAGGCTCTGATTATGACCTGTGCCTATGACAGAGCCAGGAACTGTGTATAAGGCTCTGATTATGACCTGTGCCTATGGCAGAGCCAGGAACTGTGTATAAGAAGCGAGACATTTATGCTTCCTGGCATTGCAACGCATCCTACAGCTCATAAGCTGCATTTAGATAGCCCAATCCTGATCTTTTTTTACTCATCAGTCTTAAACAAATCAGATCAGCACTGACAAACATCATCTGATGTGATTGGTCAAAAGATGCATTGAGCTCTCTGGGTAAACAGTGTTGATGGCGATATACAGGATATACAGCTCTGGAAGAAATGAAGAGACCACTGCACCTTCATCTTTCCTTTCCAAAAAAGTTGAAAAGGATGGTTATGAGTGAGGAACAGAAGCGTGGTCTCTTAATTTTCACCCTTTTCCTCACTTAAAACCTTCCATTTTAACTTTTTTGGAAAGGAAAGAAAAGGTGCAGTGGTCTCTTAATTCTTTCCAGAGCTGTATGTCTGAATACTTTCTGAAGGAACAGTATGGGCCATTCACTGATATGTTTATGTGTGTGTGTGCGCGTTCCTTGCTTCTCAGATTTGATACAATACTCATACTAGTACACCAACATAAAGTGCCTTGCTACACAATGTCCAGAAAAGCCATGTAAGCCGTGCTCATATACAGTGTAGTAACATATATGTAAATAATGCAGTGTGTGTACATGCACACAGTCAACTCCAAGCATGTAGCACTCATGATATAGATTAGCAAAAAAGGCTGTATACAATAAACATCACAGATAATAAGCTACATGATAATTTTCCAACATGGAATATATTGTACTCAATCACTTTGAGGAATCAACCTAAATTACGCATTTGTTTGTGTAAACCCTTCTTTGTGTAATCATCCCTCGCAAGGATAACAGCTCTGAGCCTTTTCCTGTCATTAACTCAAGAACACATTGAAAGGGATCTCAGAGCATTCCTCCAGATCCTTTAGATCCCATGGTTTGCCCTCCTGGACTGCCTTCACTATTCAAACCATGGTTTTTTGTTTTATGTCTGAGAAGGCACCTGAGATGGCCATAGCAAAATGTTATTATTGCCATTTAATTATTTTATTTTCATTTTAAACTCAATTAATGAATATTACTATACCTTGCATGATGAAGCAGGCCAAATGAAAAAGCACTGTGCTTATTTTATGACTTTAATTTGAAATCTGTCTCTAAACATGACTGACCTTCCTATAGTCCAGCATACGCAGTGTTTGTATACAATACAACCTTCCTGTTGATTAGTGTGCTATCCAATTTGGGCTGCCTTTAATTGGGTTTGATATACAGCCGGTTGTGGTTCAGCTTCGCTTGTTGTCCATCATCACAGCCAGCGATACAACAACAAAAGGGTAATTACACCGCAGTTAAAGTGGATTATTATGGGCTAGATGAGGGAGGTCATCAGGAACTATATGCTGATTGATGATAGTGTCACATCATTTAGGTATTTTTCGAAAAGCTCCACAGCCTTTTCAGGCTGAGCTGATGTACTCCGTGCAGTTTGTTTGAGTGAGATGAATTTCTTAAACAAACACGAAAGCGTAAACTGAGTGTGTCCAACCACGGAAGGTGTATTGGCTATAAAAGCATCTGTGGACAGGTTCAACTAAAGGTGCTGCATGGATCAGCCACTGTCTTAAGGAATGTTAGATCATAACCGTTTCACCTGTTCCCATGGCAACCGTGAAGTGTGCAGGGCCATATGAACAACTTGAACGTGAAGAAGGGAACGTTTACCCACGTCTGATGGTCAAAAATCAACTCATGTGAATAATCGGTTTCTCGCCGAAGGATATGTTGCCGATTAATTGGAGCAGGACCGTACAAATGGTCAGAGGACATTAATTAGAGGAAACTTGGACGTTAAGATGGACATTACCATTCAACTGGTTGGGAGTTCCAGCTTTATTGGTCCCTCCTGATGACCTAGGTGGTCATTGGCTGTTCACCCCTTGATGACCCGGCTGGTCGAAGCATCAACACTCCCACCGACTCATAAGTTCCAAGGCGGAGACCACTTGATGACCCTTGTCAAACTGGGTCATCAGGAGAGATTGTGATTATTATTATTGTACATATTCCACAGCAGGTGCGGGAGAGTCAAAGACCAAGAAATGTGTCCTCCGTTGCACATCTCGCCAAGCTCTTCTGCTCCCTATTAAACTTTTTCCTTAACCAGACAATTTCCTTGGCCAATAACCACAGCTGAGATTGCAAGCGCCCAACCTACCAGAAGAGCGATGAGACAAGGCAGCTTTGCTGTCAGTCCAGACGGCATAATTTTGTGCTGCCCCCTGCTGGACCCCTGGCACTATCATTGGCAGTATTCCATGACCAGAATTCAAACATCTAGTCATAAAATGCACAGGATTGATTAACAACAAACGTTGATTAATAGGTATATTTTTATTTGTGGCCCTTTCATAAAAAATATACATTCAAAAAAAATGTACATTGTACCTGTATGTGCTGTCTTCTTTTGTTACAATAAAAGCAAGAAACCAGGCAAGCCTTGTTCAGCCAGCCCACAAGAGAAAATCCTGCCCTCTCAAGATTTGAACCCAGTTCACCCACCCAGAAGGCTGCATAATTAAACACTACACCACAGAGCTGTACATCTGATGTGCTTCAGTGTAGCCTCTTGTGTCTACCCTAAACAAATCCTCTTTTGCCACTGGCTGTTTCAACAGCTAATTGGCCATTTGTGGATGATATTGATGCAGTTAACTGACTAACGTTTCTTACTAAGTTTACCTCCACCAGAAATAGCGTCTATGAACTGTATGGTGTTTGCCACTGGACGTTTTAACAGAGTACTAGCCAGTAATAGGCATTACCAGTATCTACTAACTTACTGGAAAAGTCATCAGAATTGAGGAATTGCTAGCGAGTCTGCCAAAGCTTTCTCATTTGATGACATAAAAACATTTTTTTTCTTTCATGGCATAACAACTTATTTTTTTCTTTCATTAATGAATGACATTGATACAATAACTATCAATAACTAACCTTTTCATCGAGTGAACAGACAAGAGAATCGTGGAATCTACCAGAAATTGTCGCAGTATTGTATAACCGTAAACTAAATGAAATCAATAAATATCGTTGTCACTAGACATCATTGCGAATTGTGTTAAACTGACAATTAAGTTTACCTACACCATAGCGTCTATGAACTGTATGGCTTTTGCAACTGGCCGTTTTAACAACGTGTTAGCCAGTAATAGGCTAACTAGTATCTACTACCTTCCTGGGAATAATAATAGGAATTAAGCAATTGCTAGCCAGACTGAAGATGAACTTTTCCATGCCAGAAACAGTCGCAATTTAACCGTATACAATTCTAGTTAAGGCTTACTATAACGTAACTACTGTATGTTGTAGCCAGCAAATATGCTTGCCTATCCTGACCCAAAACGAATGCACAATGCATACTTTGAAAATCTGCCAGAATCAGTCCTAATATAACCATCATATAAGCATAATTGTGTTCTATTTCAGGCTTACTAAAATGTAGATACTAAGGGTTTCATCCAGCAAAGTTTTTATCCATACAAAGTAATCCATAATACATACGTCACTTTGCCTATGAAATACGAATGCCGGACCTATAGTTACCAGGTCTGGTTCTCTAACTGCTTAAGCGGTCCGGCAAAAACAATACAAATATAGGAGTAAGAGACACATGGCTGGAGGTACCAGTCCCAGATTTTTCAAGGAAACTGGGACTCCATAAATACCGAGGTAACAAACTCCCCCGACATTTTTTCAGTTCCATTATGGAAGTCAATAAAAAAATATTTTTACATTAATATCACTTTCACTGTTTGTAAGTGGAATACATAATCTCTTGACAAAACATTATCTATGTAGAGAGCCTTTGTGAATTGATTGTTTAATTTAAGCTCAGAGGATCAACTTTTTTCACTCTTGTATTCGTTGATTGTTTAATTTAAGCTCAGAGGATCAACTTTTTTCACTCTTGTATTCGTTGAACTTCCCTTCAGTTTCAACTTAGACGGGAAATTTTGAGGACGATTGAAAATGCTTAGGCTACATTTCTAGCAGTGTTTCCTCCTGTGACAATACCTGCTATTTCTCTTGTCCATCACCTCACCTCTCTGCCTTTTTCTGTGTCGCTCCTGTGTTTCTTGCCTTCCCTAAGTTTAGTTCTGTTTGATTTTATCTTTAAAATGTTCTCTGTCAGTCAAAAAAGCATACTCTGAATTGATATAAAGGAAATGTATCATAAAATATATTATTTTACCCATGAAATTCACTGGCTTACAGTCAATAGTTCATGGATTGAGGCTCAGTTAACATGGCTATACTAAAATGTAGGTAGTTCATTATCACCTACAGTCAACTCTAGTTAGGTCTGTGTAGCTTGGATATTTGCCAGTATCCTAATCACTTTGATATTATGAAATAAAATTACATGACAAGAATGTTAGCAATGTAGCCAATTGGGTTCAAAGCATTGGATTTCCAGCTATCTTAGGGTATGAAAAATATCACTAGAGTTAAGATGATCTCAAGAGATGAATGACATTGAACTGGTTACACAACATGTATTGTCAAATAACAAAATGGCTGTGATTTCTCCAGCTACCTATTGTGTATGGCTTCTTTGACTAACACTAACAACTCCCACACTGCAGCTGCCACTCAGTTCAATAAAATTATAATTACTTTATTACTCTTAGTCACCATGAGCAACAATTTCAAAGAATGTACCTTTTAGGAAACGAAGATCACTGCCTGGCTGGCTTAAGTTCACAAAACATAAGTCTTTATGTTGGCAGTTATGCAAGCAGAGCAGGCCGTGATCTTGGTTCTACAAAACCTTTGCATTCAAATGTTTTTTTTCTCATAAGTTCACTAGTCATATTCAATGTTTAAAAAACAAAAAGGAACAAATACAAAGAACATGATGTCCATGTCCTGGGGTCAGAGTGCCGGGGTGCTGGTCATTTGGGTTAATGTACAAAGGTTGGGGTAACAGTGGATGGTTAATAAATGGAAACAGTGACAGAGTATATGAATGGTGTGTGTGAGCATGTGTGTGCTTCTGTGCAGCATCGTTATACAAGTGTTGTCTTGTATGTGTGTGTGTGTGTGTGTGTGTGTGTGTGTGTGTGTAGTTTAACAGGTTTACAGTTCCAGACTTGACATGCTGGTACTGTGTGCCATGTCTGCCATATGGTAGAATAGAGAACAGTCTCTGGTTTTGGTGGCGGGGGGCCTGTGTGTAATCTCAGGGACTTTCAACACACTGTCTGGTGTGGAGATGTTGTGTGACAGGGAGCTCGGCCCCAGGGAGCTCGGCCCCAGGGATCTCGGCCCCAGGGAGCTCGGCCCCGGTTCGCCTCACCGTCTGAGGGGGCCTTGCGATCGCCTGCAATTGACACACCAAGCAGTTATACGGCCTGTCAGGATGATCTCAATAGTGCAGCCAACTGCAGACGTTTTTGAGGATCAAGCCATATCTTCTCAGCCTCCTCAGAGGGATCCGTGTAAGCAGGTTGTTGATGCGGTCCCCAGGGATCTTCAAGGAAGCTCTCTATCCTTTACACTTGTCCTGTTGATGTGGATGAGGAGGAGAATGGCCCTGGCTTTCCTGTAATCCCCCATCAGCTCTGTTGTCTTACTGACCTCGAGGGGATTTTTGTCCTGGCGCCACCCTGCAAGATATCTGACGTCCCCACTATAGAGGCCTCACCAACATTGTTGACCAGGCCGACCACATGTGTTTGCAGAGAACTTGGTTATGGTGTCTGAATTGTGTGCTTCCACAGGAGCAATACAGAATTAAACTACACTACCTCAACATGGAAATGGTCTGAATGGTATTTCCGGTCCTTGTAGACAATATGCTGGCACAAACACATACACTTGAGAGCTTTTTCCAAATATACAAGACTTGGCCAATCATTTACAAGAATAGGGGAAAAAGTGAATATGTACCTAGCATCAGATTAGGTCTTGTTTTTTGACATCACTGACAAATATAATAGCCTGTATAGTGATTAGAATAGCTAGATCTCACGTTAAATAGTTTTTTCTATGCATACATTTTTTAGCACTACATATTCAGCTTAAGTGATATCTGAGACCTGACCGAGCTGAGGGATACTCCATCAAACATTTAGCCTAAAGTCAAAAAGGAATGGCCAAGGAAGATAACGCCTCTCACATAAATTCAGTGTAAAAGTGAAATAAAGTGTATCTCAGACTTTAGTACAGATCCAATCCAATATGCCTGAGACTCAAGTTTCTTTGAGATAATGAGGTTGAATATATATCAAGGACTATAAAAATGTTTAGCTGGAGCTGTCTGAGAGGTAGGCGGTGAATGTTCCTATGCTGAGACTTATGTCTGATAATGACTAATGTCCGGCAAGAACAGTATGGACGCACATATTAACAGATGCACTCACGGTTAAACATGCATTCCTGTTTGTAAAAGATGTGGTGGCAGGTTCTGGAAAAGTGTTTACTATGTAATGTGTTCCCCATGACATCAAAACAAGACCTTTCCTAACATAGAATTTCTTTGCTCACTGAAGCATGATAGTGATTCTATTTACAGACTATGCACATGCAAACGACTTAATACACATCCAGCCCAAAATGAGAAAAGATTTCCCGGACTACATACACTTTCATACATGTTTTAAAATCGGAGCAGTGTTGTTATTTCAGTTTAAAACCGTAACGTGGCATTCTGTAGATTAGTACCTACATTAATACGTTCGCTACTTAACAGAATACATTCTTGTGGAAAGGGCTTGGATCACACAGTAAATGCATATCAATTGGCCAAGGATATTTGTGCTATAACAGCACAAGAGGCACGTGTTGTAAATACTGTCAGTACTCAACATATTCATGACCATTCGTATTGAGCACATAGTTGTGCAATAATGGGCACATGTTTGTACAGCGTCTCTTGCTTAAGTCAAAGTATGGAATTTGGCACACGTTGAGCTATGCTGACCGACGCAATATCTCAGACACCACTGGTATGATATTTACTAACCATTGATCTGGCATTTACAGAATTACACTGATTGACCCATAGAGAATGTGTATAATTTCTGGGGAACCGCATGTTTGCTATGGTCTTGTTATGGAACATGTCATTAACTTGCTATGCATTAAGCAAAATATGCTAACTCTTCCAAGCAGACATCACACCTTTGGATTTACAGCTAAGTATAAGAATCCTGTCAGACAACAAGCTGCATGAAACTCCTCATAAGAGGAGATATAGTTGTTAGGCTTCAGTGTTTTCAGCTCTTGGCAAGGAAGGATCTGGATCAATACTTTTACTTTTCAGAGTGAGCGGGAGACAGAGAGCGAGCAATAGAGTTGGGGGAGAGAAATAGAGAGAATAATAACCAAGAACAAAGGAGAAAGAGAATAAAAGAGAGATACATGCCAAAAGAAAAATGACACATAATTTGGGGGTGCGGTAAGCTTTCCTTGAACGATGACTAAGATCATCTAATGACAGTTAATACGTTTTTTTGTACACTTTATTTGGCAGGGTGATCCTTGGCAGACCTACTCAACATGTTTTTGGATGAGACATAAATTCCATTAAGCTGTGTGTTTGTTTGTGTATTATTAAATTGCTTTTGGGATCTCAATTAGCTGATGCCATTACCACTGCGAGTCTTCCTGGGGTCCAATGCTAAGCAAGAAATACATTACAGACAAACAAAACGTTACAATTTACATATATTTACAGGAACATTTAGATGTAGACATTATGATACATGTCTCAAACTGAAAATTAACTAAAGACAGATAAACAACCTTTACTAAAAAGTGCCCATGTGAGTGAATGAGACAGAGAGAGTTGAAGGCCAGTTCCTATCTGTTCCTTTTATGATACTGTGAGAAGCATCCAGCTAGTGTGTAAAACATCACCCATATACTAAGTGGATATGTAAAGAATCCCCATATTTTGCTTTCCTATCAAGCTAAGTGTCCTACCATCACTGCTCTTGTATATAAAATACATACTGATGTGGCAAATGTTTATAGCATGGCATTACATATCTTTACTAAAATGACATATCACACATATCTTATAGGCACCCAGGAACATTCACTGTTGGCAATTGGCCTACATATTCTGTGAAGTTCAAGAATGCCTTTCCTGGAACAAGTCTGTAATTAATGCAACTTATCTTTGGACAAATTCCAATGTGTACCCTATGTAAAATCAAGTACCTGCATAAACGTTTATGTGTGCAAGTGGAACAGAATTAAACAGCATGTTAGTTCCCTCAACACTTAACTTTAAATATCATAGGGGGCACTTCCAAGAAATACTCTACCTTGTGAAACAGAGAACCACTGGTTTGAGACCTGAGTGGGCGGACGATAAGTAGAATTGGAGGTACCCAGTATCCAGTGTGGCATACATAGCAAGGCTTGCTTGACACAATAAGCAATCAGGCCCAAGGGTTTTCGGTATATGGCTGTGGTAACATGGGTAAGCGCTGCCACTTTCTGCCATTGGTAGTCGCTCTATCCTTTGTGGTCTCTCACATGCTGCAATGTCTTCTGCTTGTTGCTTTTCTTCCAGAATGGATTCTTAGCTGCAACGCACCCCATGACTTCTATTCACCATTGAATCATGTAATGTACTTTGGTGCCAGATGACTCTGCCAGATGCTGAGCAAGCAATCACTGGATTAAATGTTGTACCTCTATAATGTTAGCCTTAAGTGATGTTCAATTGATACATACAGGTATTTGAGTCTATTGTTATATTGTTTTTTATGAGCAAAGAAACACTTACTGGCCTGATAAATAGTTGTGTAGGTGTGTGTATACTGTATATACAGTAGCAAATGGAGGGAGATATTTTCCTATGCACACATTCATAACACACACAGTACACTAAATGTCATTGTAACGTGCAAATAAAATAACCAAAAAGCAATACTCCTAATACCTACTATACTGGGATGTTGTAGAATATTTTGAGATGTCTTAGTAGATGAATCTACGGATGCAGGTATTCATAAAGGGTCGTTAGATTTTGATAGGCAAATACATACGTGAGCAATTAAAAGGCAATTGTAAATTATAGACTAAATGATTAACCTTTCAGTGGCTACTTCGTCTTTTTTTCATATGGCTCAATTGATTAACAGGTTGCAACTCTGAACACAATGAGAAATAAACACATTGTAGCCTAATGAAAGCAGACAGCCTACCCTCCTATAAAGTACTAGAACAAAAAGTGTGCAGCTTTAAAAACATACCAGGTCTTATTTCATACCACTGTTGTGGTTAAGCAAACTATGTTTTATTCTGGACATGGACAATTTCTTCCAGATATTTATTTTGTTCTACAGCACCTTAACAAGGAATATCATTTAATTTAAATAGTTGCCTTGAATTTTAAGCAGTCGTATTACCATTGTAGCGCTTCACTACACCCTACCCGCACTTCTTGGATTGCATTCCTGTCTTTGTATTTAAACATCCGGGTTTTCCCAGTGACTGCGCTTACTCTGGCTTACTCCCCTTTCAGAAGCCATTTTGGACTCAGTTCAGTTTCTTCCATGTGAATATCGGACCCTGTCCTCAGCAATTTACAATTACTAAGTAGAGAAGGTTAACGCGCACCGTAAAGAGATAAATTTGTCGAGGTAAATTGTACCCGGTCGGTATTACGACTTGCAATCGACCGATTAATTCCCAATGGATTTGTATATATTTAAAACTTATTTTTAGCCCGTGCAATTTTGTTGCATTGGGGGGCTGTACACAAAAGCAACGCAAACTCTTGTTGCTGTGGACATCGAAGGCCTTGGGTCATTTGGCTCGTGTTGTACGGATCATATTTTTAAATGTTCGCAAAGGAAAAGGAGAAAATCTGGTGTGTTTCTTTTTAATTAAAGGAATATGTTTGCTTCCTGGCTGACTTTTGCACTTCTTCTGGGAACTTTTTGTGCAGGTAAGCACCCTATTTATAGGCTAACGTTTATTGGGGTTTGTGAATGGTCAATCTGCTAAACTGTTTTTACCTACGTATCCAGTTATTTCAAACAAAAACAACGCGAAGTCTTCGGATTTTTAGGCAATCCAGGCATAGCAACTAGGTAGAAGCTTACGAAAGCTTACAGTAATAGCTTTATTGAGTTATAGAAATGACACTCACAAAATGTGTTAAATATTGCAAAAATGTAATCTTTAACATTTTGGTTTTATTAAATTGACCGATAATGTGAGAGGTAATTTGGGCTTTAGTTGCTGTGGTTTTCGATGCTGTGGTTTGTTATTTATAGATCAATGCTTGCAGCCAGATAGAAATTTACAATTATTATGACTAAGCTATCAATGTTTTAACTCAGTGATTAAAAAAGCTGGCGTACTTTTCCACTATTACCTTTAATTTCCATATGGCAGCTTATCGTATTAGCTAAAATATGAATGAAGTACCGATTTGTTTAGCCTACGATGTTGGTCATGTGGCCTCATTATGTTGCAAATATAGAAGCGTGGGGCAATTAGGAAATAGATGAAGATCCCCAAATTGATATAGCGTAATTTGAATTAGCCTAGTTTTCATGATTGTCAGTTATATTTATCTGTGTATTTTATCCTGTAGGTGTTGATGCAAAATTAAACCATGGTTTAAGATCTTTCTCCCATTTGAAGCGCTCTGACAGAGGTTGATACTGAATTTGAATGATGCTTTCAGATCCACACAATCGGTAGTAAAATGTGACACTTGGTCGTTGTGTTAGCTTTCAGAGCAGTACAACCCGAAATAGTCACCCAAATTGATCTTTGATTTTTACGTATGCTTTATACTTTGGATTTCCACGTGATAGGATTTTAATGTAATGCCCTATGTGATTGTCCATCGTAGTCCTACGTGATTGTCCGTTATTATCAGCTGCATATTTAGATAAAACCAGGCTCAGAGATGGTCTTTGGGGCAATTTGTTAATCATTACTGCTTTGTTGTGTAGTTCCTACTTGTTTAGTCGACTTTGGGGGAGGGGAACGTAGGGTACGGGGTATAAAATGGCTCGTGTGTTTATTTTCGATTTTGCAAAAAAGCATGTTCATTTGCTAATTATCTATAAAAATAATTATTACGTTCATCAGTCACCTCGTGTTTGGTTGCTGCATGCATGTTGTCAAACACTATCCTAACATCCTGATAATTAGTAGCCGTTCTAGAAATGTAACACATGAATGTAGTTTCAGTGCTTTCAACGGTGACTTGGTTAGCCGACGTCAAAATGCTGATACTCTTTCAGTTAAACTTGGTGACAGAAATGTCTGAGAGCCCTTTCCAAAACAAAGTTTATTTTGTAATTCAAAGCTCAGTTGTAAATGAAACGAGTCCCTCATTTGAGTATGGTGTAGAGGTTGTTGCTCTCATTTGACTTGGGTTGGTGGAAATTGGTTAGACATATTGATCAAAACAGAACTAAACAATCCAATTTGACAGACTAGTGGCTGACCAAGAATACCACTGTTTCCATTTGACTATATATTTATGAGTTTCGAAATGTAACTATGTTTACAGTTGCCTGCAGTTTGACACAGGGTCTGTTGTATGATTGTGAGAAGCCTATAATACTTTGCTCAGCAGGTGGGGCTAGCTATTTGGAATCTCCTTGACATTTGAGCTGAATGAAAAACTAAATGCACTTGCAGCTTTCTGTGTGACTTTGAACAAAGCACAGCTTTCTTTGATACAGGGTTCTTGCTCATCCAGTACAAATGCCTGTCTGTTTCATACTATGCTATGCAACTGTGCACACCGCAAACGGAGTCAATCGTAATCCCTTCAACCATCAAATTCTACAGATCACTGGATAGTTGTTAGGTCACTGACAATACTCTTGGTTTCTCGCTAGAAGCATAGAGTTGGAACTGCTCTCTGGTCCTGACCATCATGTAAACAAAACAAAAAAATTGCGCGCTATTCATGGATTGCATGTATTTTTTATCTTGAGCAAGTCATTGGCAAAAGACACATTGATGTGATAAGGCTTTTTGGGACACCTTGAGCCAGAATAGAAGATTGTTTTAGCTCCTGGGTGCGTAGGGTAATGGTTGATCTGAGTGCATTCCCTGGCTAGGAGCAGCGGTAGTAAAAGGCTGCTCCAGAGCTCTGCTCCTTCCAGCTGATGATCCACATGGTTGAGACAATAGAAGCCGCGTCCAAGCTCTCGCTCTCTCCTGCTCTCCCTCGCTCTCTCTCTTTCCAGTAGCGTGAGACGCTGACACGAGTCATAGCATCTCTCTCCTCCATCGCTACAGTCGATTTGTGCACTTCTGCTGAGTGGAGAGACTGCAATTGTCCTCGTATTGTCAGTGACAGCCTGGCGTCAGTGGAGGCAAAGGCGGCATCACCCTGCGTCGATTGGCCTTGCCCGCCGATCCATGAGTGTGCGTTTTAGTGAACGCGTGAGTGAGCGGAAGTCTTGGGGTTTGGAAAGCTGTTTGTTATCGCGCTCTGTCATTGCAGCCGCACAGTATCGTGCGTGTGTGTGTGTGTGTTGGATTTTCTAACATTGGCCAATTGGTGTTGTGGAAATGGGGGAGGGGCGGCTCTGCAAAGACGGATTACTCTTCTCAGTTTTAATGGCCACTGCTTAACCCACTGTTCTGTGCACCACCTGAAAAACACATTTAGTTCTGCATATCATTCAGAGATCTGTCTTTGAATGAATTTGTTCCCATTTTCATGTGGATTCTTCTTTAGACAGAGGTGTGTGTGGAGTGGGGGGGTTCAAGAGGGTGGGAAACACTTTGGGAGATGGGGAAAGGGTTAGCCTCTAGGAGTAGCAGGGATTTAAAGTGGCAGGATGTATTTTTCCTTTGGTATGGATGAAAGATGTGCAGTAGGAGAGTCTTGGTGAAGATGTGCAAATTCATGATTTTTTGTGGTTTCCTTCATGTTTTTTCAAGCTGAATACTCCGTTATTTGTAAGGAGCTGGCAATGAAGCTTTTCACTATACTCAATAAAACCTGAAATTATAGGAAAGCTATCTTAGTGGGACTGCTGCTAATTATAAAGTGTGATGTTTAACATCTGAGGTATGATATTTTTATAGATAAAAAACAGGAGATAAAAATATTTAATTTTTTTATGCTGCAGTGAGAAATGTGCAATGTAGCCCACATGTTAAGCTTTATGATAATGTGACCTTATAAGCTTTGAGTGTTACTGTGCATTATCAATGGTGGTTTGTTTGTCACCATTCGCATTTACAGTCATACTGTCCTTCAACAACAGTCCGAGATACTGTACACACTGAGAAGATTTTTGAACCAACAGAAAATGTTCCTACTGTGGAACAAAAAGGACCAAAGTGTGGTGTGTAACCAACCAGAAACTCTCTTATCCTCTGGTTATCAGCACCTCTGTCAATGACAAGCAAGAATCAGTCAAATTTTTTAGAGAAGTGTTAAGAATCTGACTGCTTTAGCAGTGAGAGGTGAGGGTTTTGGCTGAGCAGTGAGTGATCTCAACGCTGCCTGTGGAATTTCCTTCTTGTGTCGTCCGCATCACGCTGTGCGAGACTTGGTGCAGTCTTTCATCACGTTACGTGAACACATGAAGAAATGTATACAATGCACTGCTCACACACGCCTTATGTAAATGGCTTCAGTCGAGAAACGTGCCTCTCATTAATGTGTCGGTTTATTCTGGCATCCCACCTAATTAACTGCAGATCTTTAGAGCCCACAGTTCAAATCCAGGTCTAATTTGTAAAGCGCAGATCACAAAAGACTGTTGCAACATGGATGTCCTTGTGGCTCCCTGTCAGAGTGAAACATGAGCCATCCATGTTCTGCTGCTACGGTCTTTTGGCAGGTTTCAACCGAATCAAAGTTCAATCAATGAAGCACAGAGGCCCAGTAAAAGATTCCCTTTTTCCACCACGGCAAAGAAACAGTGTCAAAGGAAATGGAACATATTTGCATTGACACAATGGCTACATGGAGATTATTGAGCAGGGTATATTTGCCAGATATTTAAAGGGGCCATATGTAAGGACTTGTTTATGTTACAAGAGTGATAATTCCACAGACTTATCTTGGTTTCCCTGATTTTCATTGTGTTTGAATATACTGAATTTGCTCAGCAGAAACTTGATACAGATCAGACACAAGTGGCTTCACTCTTGCCAAACTCTGGGGGGTTCTATCGATAATGAGGTACACGCTGCCCTGGAAGGTTCTGTCTCGAGCTATCGATATCTTCAAGTTTGCACAACAAAATAATCTAAGGAATCAAGTGTTTTTTGATATGTCTTGGAAAATGTGATGTCATGTTACCATGCCCTATGTTTGGCTGTGCGTACATTGCAAATTACTGTATTATGGGTAATTAATGCTATCTCCTGAATTTTTCCTGCTATATAGTATGTGTTTAGGCTATCCCAACGTAAAATCTTTAAGTGTGTATCGTCTATGACAAAATGCACTTGTGAAATTAGCATTCATTTTCCATAAACCCATTTCTCTTGGACTATTCATGATAGAGACTTTCACATGTTTAGGCTAACCAAAAATGCTTACATTTCTATCAGTTATAATTATATGCATTTACATAATTATTGTTAACTCTTTAACAGTATCTTTTGAACCATTCATGCGAGAGACGACAGACCTTTGTTTCACATGGTTAGGCTATCCCAACTTAAAATGCTTTGATGTGTTTTGAAGTTACATCATTTTGCAGAAATTTGTAACTAGCTTTTATTAGTTTGATCTGTTTGAGTTAGAGAGACCAAACGAACTGTGTAACACAAATTACACCCCAAAATTCCTAAATGTGAACATAATTTACATTAAGTATCCTTTTTACAGTATCTCTTGTACAGTTTGAGCAGGAGACACCAAACCAACGGTTTGTATTCCAATTTAAATATCTTTCACTTTATTTTTAAACTGTTTCAGCAAGCCCAGACAACCTCACTTGTAATGTTCTAATCTAGATCATTTTACTTAATAAAAAAGTTTTCCTTAGTTGTTTTGATTGAAATGATCTGGTAGAAAACTTGCACAGCCAAGTCAAAAGGTCACCGAATGCATGTAAATTGTTGCAGTCTCAGCCCTTGCTGATAACACTTATCTGGGCAAAGCTGAATGGGTGGAATGTGCTACGTGAACAATGATATTCGGCAGGGTCTTATCTTAGTGTAGGCCGCGTCATACATCATACACAGCACTCAAAGTCCTCCTGAACATGTGGTTGGAAGAGATTAGCCAAGCTTTTGCTGTTTGTTCAAGTCTCTTTTCATAGCATGAACATTTTTTACTAACTCCGATTACATCAATCATGGAAGGTGATTATGATGAATTATTTTCAGGACATATTACATAATTTTGTTTACCATTGACCAGAAGAAACATGACCCACCTGGTTCAAGTGCCATCCATTACTCAAATTGAACTGTTCAGCAACAAAATGCTGAGATTTTTGGAGTAACTTCAATAGCTCTCTTGAGAGGGAGAGATGTAAAAGATGTAGCAATCTAGATTACCAATCTACCCTGACCCCCTTTGTTGTTCTCTTCAGAAAAAAAGTAAATTTTACTCCTTACCACATTTGCCAAATTGCAAATGATTTTATAGAAAAATTCTGTGATTTTATTTAATTAATATATGGTAAGAATTATTAGTTGGTAAGAATATTTTATTGGCTCGTTGCCTTTAAACTGCCCTTGTAGAAGGATTACCATGTCCACTTTGCCGGCAGACTTTCTATACATGAGAGATTACCACCATTATCCATAATCATACATTTAAATCAACCACTTTGGGTGTCTACAGGATGTACCTAGTGATTGGTTTCACACTCGGCAAATCCTCACTCCCTCTCTCTTCTGATTTCTGACCCATTTTAGAGAGAAATAGTTAGCTCTCTCACTTAGACTGGTAAATGGGAAGAGGATTGGCCACTGGATTTGGGCCAATTCATAGCTCCCATGCCTCCAAGTCTGGGGGCAAAAATGCCTTGTGTTCCCCCAGAGGATCAGTGGGGTGTTCCACCCTACCCTGGCCCACTCCTCTCAAGAGTCCATTTGTCTGAGAGTTGGGGGGCCCTGTCTGATGGAGAAGACCCATCCCCAATGGAGGCCCCCCCTCAGCTTTTGTGTCCCATCCACTGGCTCACCCTTTCTGTTCTTAGATGTCAGGCTGGCTGCTGCTGATCTCTGTTTGTTGAGCCCCAGGACCCCATGCTGGGAGTTTCAGGCTGATGGCTGGACTGGGAATGGGGTGGGGGGGTTGGCCATCATGTGCCTCAGATCCACATGTTGTTTCTGTCAAGGCGAAAGGCATGAAAACAAAATTCCCATCATGCATCTGGGCTAGAGGGTTATCACAATTGTATTTCAGTGTATGAGACCAATTGCCAGATTTGCCTCGGGAGACATTTGTTTTGTTGCGCTGTAAACCGGTGTAAATGAAAGTTGTTGCATGTCACCTTTTGAATGTTTGATGAAACACTGCGATGTGTAATGCAAACCCTTTTTTATTCAATTAATAATTTAAACAATCAGTTTGATAGCTTCCAGAATATTTTTTTTTCCTTCAACGTGCCATTTATTTGGAAAACATGATAATATATTGCCGAATGAACTGCTTGGTATTCTGGGCTTTAGGAAGTTTTTCTCAGCCTAGTTCAGTGCGGACACCACTGGTAATGAACTACAATGACCATAATCATTGGCTACAACCTAGCCTGAGTTCCATGTGATTTTGCCAAAGAGACCGGCATGTTAGAAAAATACGACGATTGAAAATGTGAAACACTTCAGATTGATGTGCTGCTTGTTGTTTTTTCATTTCTTATTCCGTGCAGTTAATATGATAGCAAGAAGCATTATATTGATTTGAAATATCTTATATCATTGTTTTAATAGACAATAGTGTACTTTCTTTCAAGGGAAAGTGGTCTGAACTCAAGCAGTAGACAGGTAAGCTGCACAAATGCAGCTCAAGATTATATGAATGACAGATATGGTTGCCTATTGATGGACAGCAGACCAGCTTTAGAGCTAACATTTCTTTACAGATGATGAAATGAGTGTTCAGTGGTGTCTTAAAACTCTTTCAAGAGAAGGTTTGGTGGCAGCATTTAAAAAGCTGTAGTGTTTCCTTACAGATAAACAAATAAATCATAACTGAAAGTCTCAAGGTGCCTCAGTCCATATTTTTGAAAGCGTTATTGAAGACTGTTGAAATGTGTGTGAAATGCAGTGCAAGAAATTGAATAATGGAATGCGAACTAAAAGACTGACGCATTTGCTTGGCACATCCAATCGTGTGTGTGTGTGTGTGTGTGTGTGTGTGTGTGTGTGTGTGTGTGTGTGTGTGTGTGTGTGTGTGTGTTAGGTCTATACTCATGGTGACCAAATGTCCCCTTGAGTATAGTAAAACCACAAGAAATTGGACTCATGGGGACCTTTTGCTGGTCCCCATGACGTAAAAGTCAATTTCCGGCTCAGGGTTTAAGGTCCAGGCATTGTTGGTTAAGGTTAGACATTACACCTAGGTAAAGTTTAGGCATAATTGTTACTTTATTTAGGTTAAGGTTAGGTTTAGGGTTGAGATTAGGGCAAGGGAGCATGCCATTTCTATTTTCTGGTCCCCATCAGGTTTGCTGTACAAACGTGTGTGTGTGTGTGAGATGCAGAACATTCCCAGAAAATCACTTCCAATTCATTCAACATAACCTATTTCCCTTTTAATATTTTCTCTAAATGCATTAATACAACACCTAATTGACTTCTTTGTCAGGGAAGTGAATGTGATGCAACATTCTCCAATGGAAAGCAATGTTACGTTTGTCCTAGATGTGGCCTATATGTTTCAACTACTGAAGCAGTTGGCTGTCATTAGGCTAGTTCACCCTCAAGTCCTGTAATAGGTTCATTTCATCTAAATTGGGCTAATTCTTCCCACTCCATTGGTTTGCAGGCCTGAACATCTGGATATTACACGGCCTGCTTTCAACTTACTGCATGAAATGTAACTTGTAAATGATTTTCAAAGAATTTAAAACTTTTTTGTGGTATCTAGATGTCGTGGTTGGTTTTGGTCTGATAGGTCAGGGTCTTTTTGCAGGTTCCAGATTGGTTTCATTCAGCACTCTTCTGTCCCTTCATCCTCCAGGCTCCATTCCTCATCTCCTCAACCCTACGCCCCTCTGTCTGTGTGCGCTGCGAAGCTCGCTCATTATTTTTGTCCTGGCCTCCCTCCCTTCCTTGAACTTTTTATTTTTTAGATGGAGATGGTGGCAGATGCTTGTCTGGTTTCCCCCTCGTCCTCTGTCTCCAGATGGAGACGCATGCTGGTTCATGTCGTCTCCCAGGCTCCTCTGGTGGCCCTGGTCCCAGCTGTCGCAGACCCTCTGCACACACACACACACACACACACACACACACACACACACACACACACCCTTCTGTTTGACCATTTCTCTGATGTCTTTGGCATTCTTTTCTATACATGCCTTAATGTGGCCAAGAGGGTGTAAAAGACAGAAAAACCTGTTGCGTGAATGTTTGTTGTGATGCACAGAAAGGAAATATTTCAGACTTTAAAGCAATTTTTTCTGTGACTTTAAACACACTCTTATCTTACTATCGGTTATTCCGCTTAATCATACATTTGTATCGTATTGTAAGCAAAGGCAATGGCCCACATGCCGCTGGATTTTCTTGGTTGATGTTCTATCCTTGTTTAATTGAAGGCAACTGTGAGTTTAGTCTAGCGAATTGCCATTCACTGTTGATGGACAATGCCGAGTTTGAGAAGTGTGGGAGAAGGTCAAATTCTCCCTAGCTCCCAGAGGGGTTGGAGGCTGGACCATAGACATGGTGATGAGCAAAAATCCTCTTCGGAGGAATTGGGGTGGAGGAAAGGGGGGCGGAGACAGAGGGAGGAGGTCACAGGGGGCACGTCTTTGTCATGGTAAACCCAGCGACTTGACCACCTGCTGTGAATAAGACCCACACAATGGCTGTCTACAGCTGTAAGGGAAATGGACAGCCCCTTAGGATGTAGACCAACTCTGAAAACTTTATCACACCACCTAGGCAAAATGTAACAAAATGTTTTGCCGATATCTTTGTCTCTGCTCAATTTCGGATCGGAGCTCAGTTCAACAGTGTATGAGCCTGGTAGGTGAACAGAACGCTGGTTAACAGCGTCCTCAGCTTTTTCATATTATTTATTTGTTAGGATCGCTCTCGGGTCCAGCAAACTTCACCCAAGGCCGAATCCCATAACCAAATATTTACACAACTAAAACTTTTGCGTCAGTAAGGAATTGTCCCCTACCATTTCTCTGTCTGTCGTGGGATGCTTTGAAACGGAACCTCAGGAATTGTGCCTTTCTCTCCATGGTCCCGTTGAGGCTCTGTTGGTGCATTGTGGGACCATTGTCTAGGGCCCTTTGTACTGTCATTGACGGCGGGCTCTGATTGATCGCCACACATTGAGTAAGAGCATAATATTATGCTGTCACTGTCAGATGGGTAGCTATGAATTAGGAGCCATGCAGACCCAATGTGAGACTGAGACGTTGTAGTGAGTCTTGGAGCGAGGTTAATCATATTCCCATTTTGAAAACTGTTCTGCTGAGTTGCCTTGAGCTATGTGGCCACTGGCCAGAGTGTATTTGTTCTGTATGCAGTGTAACTCTTATGTTGTTTTTAATGTGGTAGGTGAACATTGGGTCTGTGTTTTGCCTAACCACACAAGACAGAATGCTAGCTGGAGGAATTACCCTCAAAATATAAATGTTAAGGAGTCGTAAAACCTCTGCTGTTATACCTCTGAACTAGCTAATCTGATTCACCTATTCAATAATGAGTGGCCCCGGCCAGAGGGTGGCCCCGGCCAGAGGGTGGCCCCGGCCAGAGGGTGGCCCCGGCCAGAGGGTGGCCCCGGCCAGAGGGTGGCCCCGGCCAGAGGGTGGCCCCGGCCAGAGGGTGGCCCCGGCCAGAGGGTGGCCCCGGCCAGAGGGTGCTAAATCTGGAATAGATCTAGGATGGGTGGGGGTTCCTATTGAGCCAATTTTGAATACCAGTTTAAGCTCCCCGCGAACACATTGTCATTCATAGCAACGTTATGCCTCCAACTCGTTGTAAGGTATGCCGTTAATGTCTAGTTCTGATCTACCCGCTACTTGCACAGATGCCCTCTATAGTCCCTGGTGTTTTCTGGTTTTGAGCTTGAGCGTCTGGTCTGACGGCCGCAGCCGGCCTGTATCCTCGGCTGTCTTCTCCCCCTCCAGCAACCCAGGTCGACGTGCCTCGTGGTCCTCCTCACACTCTGCTGTGTCTTGCTTCAGTACAAGCAGGCAGGGCTTCATTGACTGCCCTCCATTTCCGCTCCTTTTCTTCTTCTTTCACACTCTGTCTATGTATTTATGTATTCTTGCCCCTGGATTATTCGTATTTCTGCCTTGTTCTGTGGTTATGCGGTTGTTGTGGTTGGTGTCTTGCCAGCAGCTATAAATAGAGTGTCGGAGTTAGTATTTGAATGAGGGGGAGCAGTGTAGAAGGAAAAGTCCTTTTTGGCATCCAGCTGGCTGCCTGCCAAGGCCTGGCCGAGCAGAGTGGCGGAGAGTGTTTTTGGAGGTGGCGTAGTAAAAGGAGTGAAGAGCAGGGTTTTTATTTATTTTTATGTATTTGGGTGGGTGGGGTGTCTGGCCTAGTCAGTTTTTTTGAGTTTTTTCTAAATGAGGGAATCTTTATGAATGGAACAAAGCTCTCTCTTGCTTTTATTTCTCCTAAGCCTGCATTGTCGCAGGGTCACTGCTCAGTTGGCTCATAACTTTGAGGTTGCAGATTCCTGTCATTGATGGTTTCCTTGAGTAGGCAGAGGTTACGTGTGTTGAATTGGGGAGCCACATAATGCTACAACAAAAGTCTTTGCAGCAGTCTTAAGTGAAATGAGGACATTTCTCTAAAAGGCCTCAGTCATTTATGATTTGCTTTAGACCCATGCAATTAAAATAAGCCAACAACTTATGTTTTCTCTGATCAGAATGTTATCTTTAAAATTGTATGTTGCAGATCGGGATATATTGTCAATCTTTGGGGTGGATGTTGTGTTGGGACATAGCCACCAAGCATTTTGTATTTGATGAACAGACTAATGTTGTCATGCAAAATGTCCATATCCAAGTCATTAGTGCTCTGTGGTCATCACAGGTAGAGTCAGTCTATCAAGCCGCTCTTCTGTGGAGCCTCGTTATTGTTCTAACTGGGTTATAGGCTTTGGTTTTTGAAAGACACCACAGTTTCGTTTTGAAGTGAAGGAAAGTAAGAGTTAACCGGCACTACTTCAATTCACATCGGCAGTATCTGACAAAATTATGAATGTTATTTGTAGAAAACATGCATGTAGCTATTGTACAGAGCAGCCTCCTGCCATTGCCACAAACTGCTTTTAACAGTATGAGAAAGATGACCTTGGACTACTCTCCAGCTATGAGCTTCAATTCGGAGGTCCAGTCAGGCCTCTATTCAGGGGCATGGAATGTGGTTTTAATGTAGGCCTATCTCCATAGTGACAACATTGGGCTTCGTTATTGTGAGGATTTTGAAAAACAGAATGGGGCTTTGTGAGCATTTGGATTAGCCATTACTTTAATTACACACAATGTTATTTTCCAACCTCACACTCTAATGGGATTGTTTTTCTCACCGGTAGAACCCTGTATTGCTCCTTTACAAAATGTGGTTTATCTTCCTGAAATTTTGATTTTTAATATAAAGGTTAGTTAGTTACCCATGAGTTTTTGGGGCACTTGCTGATGTTCAGAAGAAATGTGGCACTGGATGTTATGTGAATTATGGTGTAACAGCTTTAGATGGTTTCTATATTGTTTTAGTCGCCTGCTTTACTTGAGAAGTATGGGTTTAAGAAACATTTTAATGTTCCAAAGTTCTAGTTGTGCTTATGTCCTGCACTTTCTAGACACTGCAAGCGCATCATTCAATAAGTCCTATCTCCATTCCATTCTTTTATTCCTTTCTTCCATTCTCTAGTTCTTTCTGACATGGTAAAAAAATGGGTAGAAGTTTGCTTCTTCGTGATTCGCAATACACATTCTTTAATTCTTTTTTTGTAGACCTCATGTAAAGGTTGTTTGCTGGCCTAGACATTAATGTAGAGAAAATGGTTGACAGTTACCAGGTTTATCATTTCTAGCCTTCCATTTAAAATGCCAACCTTCAGTGTTATGGAAAAACCCATATACCTTATATTACATTTTGATTATGACATGGTCTTTAATCCCACTTTACCCAGAATAAAAAAATATGCTAAATAAACAAATCTTTGACTAATTTCAAGGATTTTATATGAATAAGACATTACTGTAGATAATAGATTTAATTTGTGGGAAAGGAACTTGAAAATATTTTAAAGATGGGGGAATTCTTAAACATAATTGTTTTTGCTTAACTAAATATAAGTGTTGATTACTTGGCAGTGTCTTTACAGGTCATACGATTGCTTATACAGTCTTTTTATATTATTTTAACGTGTAGTCTCACAGTAAGTGTAACAATGCTACTTTCCAGGTTGTAAATGCAGAATTTCCATGTCATTACTTGAGCCAGTTTTGGAGTTGAAGGTGCAGCCATTTTGACGGCTTTTCACAGTCCCTCAATGCCAAACATTTTACATAGACTGAAACCAATGAGTCCCATCAAACACATTGCTTAATTTGTGCCTAGTTGGGGTGTTTGATTGTATATGAAAATATGGTTCTTGGTTCTTACAGCAAATGTCTATGCTCCTAACACGCAGCCTCTGGTGCTCAAGGACGGTCCACAAAACTTTGCTGTTGAAGGAATAATCCAAGAATTTTGAATGAATTTATTGAATGTCCTCAAATTGTCTCATGGTCTTCTATGGAAAGCACCAAAGCAGTTCCTGCTTTACAACAGTAAATTGACTGTGTGCCCAGTGACCAGGCAGCAGTGGCTCCTCTGCCAAGCTGATAATACGTTCCAGTGTACACTGTCCTTCCCCTCACATCAAACCAGCTCTCTGCATCCATTTGAAATTTGCTGCTTTGTCATCCTAAAAAAAGTGCTCCAAGGCCAGATGTTTGTGATTAACTTGTCTCGTGTTTGTGGAGGAATGGAGAGCTGTGTTGAAGGATTAATTCACTCTAATATTTATTTGAACTTGTTTTGAGGGAGTCCCACTGAGGCCAGTGTAAACAAAAACACGGCCATGAAAAGCAAACTCATTCTTCCTCAAGGTACTCTAATCAATGGTCTCTGAGGCACCAGTACAATTTAGGATTAAATATTTTTTACAAAAATGGCACCAGGTCAGTGGAGACTAATAGAATACCTAGTGTTAGCCATTCCAGAAACACTACTATTCACCTTTCAATAGAGCTATTGATAGCCAAATCGATCTTTGTGATAGCAACAACACAAACACTCGTGAAACATTGAGTGTGCTGACGTTAACAGTAAAGCTTTCCCTGTTGACAGACTGCCCCTGCACTGGGCTTGAACCTGTGATCCTCTGCTTGACATTCATGCGTAACTGCAGTTTTGTATGCCTTTTTACAATGTTACATTCTCAACTGGGATGTAAGAAGCTACAGACGGCAAGGCTAATTACCTGGGTCATCAAATGAACATTCTATCTTTTATTGTAATTTAAAAAAATAAATGAAGGAACCACACACCACCGTTTTCAGTTAAAACTGTATTATCCTGATTACAGTCCAACCTTGATGTGGGTAGCCTGTTCAGTTAATCACAATTAAACAATGTGTCCTTTCCTGCTTGGTAAATCAATCCAACAGTTGTTCAATGTCACTTTAATCTAGTTTCTGCATGTTCACAAGATTTGATTCTCCGTGTGACTCCACCACACAGCTGCTGAGTCCAGTTCACTGTCAGTGACCCTGAACTTCATATTTTGTGGTAATTTGATCCAACTGCTAAACATGGTGGTGAATATCAGATGTGATGTTGGTAAAGACTTGGATATTGCACTAGTTTCTTGTGCAACCTCCTCAACACCATATTTCAAAGAAACCATTATGAATAAATCTTGCGGTCATAAAGGTTACTGATCCCTGATCTAGTGGATTATGTTTCTAGGTTGCGGCAAATATGAGTTTTCCCTAGCCAACTCTGTTGTTGTTCGGTCTTTGTGGTTTCAGGCTGGGTGTCTGTAAAAGCACTTTTTGACCACTGCTTACGTTAGAGGGGCTTAATAAAATACATTTCATTTATGTAAATGTAACCTGACCATTTGCTCCACTAAAAGTTGGGCTATATAGTGATCTAACCTGCTTCTTTTTTTAACACAGATCCTCATCTAGCCAATGATTTGTATGTATAAGAAGGAACTTGGTATGATTGTGATTATTTTGTGTAGCTTCTAGGTAATGTTTGTCTGAATTATAGATCCTAGAAAATGAGGTTTTGTTTGCATAAGATCCAGGACTGACTGCTGTAATAGGTAACTTGGTAATCTGTCTGTGAATAAGCAATATTGGTTAAGTGTAGAACTACTATTTCATCAGTGTAAAAATTGAAGTTTTTCACATAATTTGGTATATTATTCATATACAGTGTTAAAAGTAGTGGATGCAAAATCAAACCTTTAGTCACCCCTTTCTAGTGAATTTGGATATGGCCCCTTCAAGCATTATGGAAACACTGAAGCCGGAATTCTAGATGTTTATCTATCAAAACTCCTCAAGTGGGTAATGCTATTGCTAAAGCATCAACTCGTTGGCCAAATAAAACACATTTCCATATAGTCTCAGTATGCTTTATATGCATATATGCATGTTTTTGTTGTCTGCTGCATTTGGCTTTGGCCTGTCCTGTGTTAACACAGATGTTCAGAGATAAACACGCATGCCGATGTGACTGCCCGTTGACCTCATCCAGTGGCCCAGTTTCCTCAAGGGCTGGACTGGCTCAACGTGGGGATCAAAGAAGGACGTGTTCTCCGCCCAGGTAGCTGCTTCTGCCAGGACTTACGCTGCACCGGCCCCTCCAGTAGCTTGAACAGGGCCGAGTAAGAGTCTCCATGCCAGAAGTGGGTGGTTGGTTGTGTGTGAGGGACTGTGTGAGTGTGTGGACTTGTCCTGGACAAGCTTGCCAAGTCTCAGTACAACGAAGGGAGTGTGCGATGGGTGTGCGAGTGTGTTCGCAGCCGCCAAGAACACAGCTGAGCTGACTGAAGTGGTCGTGGGATTGCCAGGGCAGTTTATGGAGCACTGTATTTACATGGCCGGAGGGAAGAGAGAATCTTCCCGTTAAGTCCTGCAGGACCCCAACTGGAGAGGAAAGACCCTTCTTTTGCTAACTTGCCTGGTGAAAAAAAACATCTGAAAAGGTGTTTTGCGTGTCTCCTGGTAGACCTACAAAATTCCTCCCCTATGGCAATGCTAGATAACATGACAGATCTGATTTGTGGCATTACAACTCGCTCCACATTATTTAGACGACGGTGACGATGTACAGAACAGTTATGGGACACGTGTCATGATTTGTGCTTCATTCGAGCACAAAAGGTAAATGCTTTATGCCTGAAACCCTTGATAAAAGCATTCCACATTCTGGACATGTAGCTGTCAGTTTGGTTTAAGGATCAATCACCGGCTTCCTCACCTACTCATGTGATGGACCCACTCGTAAGCACCATGGAAGACCCTCTTCTACCTAGAAGAAGAAAATGCTAATCCCAGGCCTTTGTCAATACATAGCCGGCAGCCTTTTTCTCTGCACTGTTATGCAGTGGCAGGTGGGCAGGTCTTACTCTTTTCTCCTACGCCAGCACATCGCGTGTCCTGGGCTGCCTGCTGCCGTTCTCCTGGTTAGCTAAATATCTCATCGGCTGGATATTACGGTTGGGGAGGTGACATATTTGGTGCTATTACGATTATGTTCCTCTAAAACATTGTAATCTGATTTTATCGCCCCCTCTTGGCCACACGGAGATACAGAATCTACAGTGACAGCCCATTATTCCGTTTCATTACCCCGGCGTGGGGGACGGGGAGCAGCCTACCTTGCTGCAGGCACGCCTCTTGTTGAGTCACACAAGTGCACAGCTGGGGTGTGTTCATTCCACCAAATGAAACCGATCAGTTCGAGAACGTTTCGACTGTCACTACGCGATTTCATCACAGTTGATGGCATGATTTACAGTTATATTGTGATATTGCCCTACTAGATTTCCTCCAGTGATGATCATGGTCTGGACTATAAGAATAATTACATTATTGTTGAAAGACATCCAAGCATAATAGCAATGACATTTACTCTCTTGACGACTAATATCCACCTTTGTGTTATTTCCAAGATATGTACAAAAAACCCACAGTTAACAAACCTGGATCCTTCTTGTGTAGGTTTGTAGATTTTTGGAGCCGCGGACACCTTGTGGTAATGTGGTTCCCATTGCTGCTCCAAAGAGGACGATAAGTATTCCCTTGCTGTTAGTAAGATTTAGCTATATTTGCCAATGACAAATATTTGTCATTGGCAAATATTTTTGTGCCGAACACTGTAGCTGCCAACATAATCTCAGTTCCATCTCGCTTGAATGTTTTCTCTCTCATCAGCCATAAGTAGAATATGTTCATATTCATCACGTTTCTTAGAGAAAAACTCCCCAATATGGGTAGATTGCTGCAGGTGCTGCCATTACTCAATTGTCTTCGATGAGTTGGTTACCAGGCCTACTCCTAAACACAATAAATGCTTGCCGTATTGTTTAACAAATGCATTGAAGTAGTCTTCACAGATCGTCCAAAAGAACCGTTGCACATTTTCAAACGCGCAACATTTGCAACCTAGCTGAAATCCATAAAATCAATGTCACAAACAACACTGCCTGACGGATTTGCCAGGAATGATATGCTGTGCTAAATGTACATTTCCAGGGCACGCACACACCTCTGTGCGCTGCGTTCGTGTGTCCCACAAGTCGTCAGCCCTTTTTGCGACGGGGAAACAACGCTGCAACACTCCGTTACACTCCGTCGGCTCTGTTTGCATTGACTTTAGAGTGGCTCGTGTTTTACTAAGTCGTCTGGTTTATAACTCATTAGATTTCAGTGCCTGCCCTCTGGAAGTTAACCTTCTGTCTTACACGTTATACTAGGCCTGTTTCTGTCAATATGGGGTGGTGTCTTACCGAGTCGTGGCACTGCACCGTCCCTCAGGGATGCTTAACAGATGTGCTATCAGAGATGGCCTAGCGTAGCATTGCCTCAGAAACACCAGGGCGGTTCCAGCGTGTGCACCACCAAAGGTTGACTTGATAATATTGGAAAGTTGGAGAAATTAAGCAAATTTGAAGATGCGTGAAGCTTCTTCAGTAAAAAAACAAAAACAAAAAGACATGTTACCTAAAGTTTGTACAACTCATGTTAAAACATACATTTCCATTTTCCACCCTCTTTGAGCTTTCCAGCTGTATGCGATATTTTACCTTGACTTACTCTTGATACTTCTAGGTAATCAATCCTTTGACACAGCAACATTGTGGTTGAGGATAACCATCTTGGTAGTTTGTTGACTTGCACAAGCCCCGATGTTGCATGTGATTATATTGACGTATGTATAAAGAATGGTGTTTCTCATTGTAAAAGGTCTAAATCTCTCTTGATTGAAACATAATTTTGCAACTTGGGTAAAATATCCCAAATATGTCCTAAAGTTGTTCAGATGTTGCCCCTGTAGATCCAAGAGGATCTAGGCTATTCATCATATGTTTTTATCTTTACTGTTATGACACTTCTGTAATAGTGCTGTAAGTTTAACAATTTAATATATTTTAAGGTTCAAAGCTTGCATCAATTCTGGAAAAAAATCATCCCGATAGCCACATCAATGCCATGAACATGTTTTTCATGACTGTTCGCTTCAGTGATTGAGATCAGTGTTTGAAAGTCTACGATTGATTAAGAATCTCCCTGTTTTACAGTTTGTTCATCTCACTGACATCTAATGCCTAAAAGAGTTGCTTTAGCTTTTCTTAGTGTCTCTTTAAACTTAGTGTGAATGCAGTATCAGGGAGACTGGCCAATATTGCAGTGTCGCTTTATTTTTACAGTTTAGAAGTATTATACTATACTGGGCCTTTCTGAACATAATGCAGGCCTCAGCTAAATTGTTATTTAGGGGACTGGGGCTTCAGCCTTTTGGTTTATTACAAGGTTTTCGAAAGGGCTGTGGCTGTGCCCTGTATAACCACATAGCAGAAAAAGTAGACTGAAAAAAGGTTAAACAGATTGAAATGCATTTTATATTGTAGATTTGTCAAATTAGCCATCCTTTTCCTTGATGAATGGGGAACAGTCTATCATTACTTTAAGACATGAAGGTCAGTCAATCCAGAAATGTTCAAAAAAAATGTTTCTTTAGGTTTAGACACATTAACCATCAAGTGCAATGATGAAACTGGCTCCCATGAGGACCGCCACAGGAAAGGAATAGCCAGAGTTACCTTTGATGCAGAGGATAAGCTTATTAGGTACCAGCCTCAGACACTGTCTGTTAACCTCACCTAAGACACATTTGGGAACTCCTTCGAGATTGTTGGAAGAGCATTCCAGGTGACTACCTCAGGATGGGTTGAAAGAATGTGCAAAGCTGTCCTCCCAGCAAAGGGTGTCTACTCTCCCAGCAAAGGGTGTCTATAAGAGTATATTTTAAAATAACACTTTTGATCACTACATGATTAGATGGAAGTTAATAGATAGTTTTGATCTCACCACTATTCTACAATGTAGAGAATTGTCAAAATAAAGGGATACCCTTGAATTAGTATGCGTCTCAGCTCTTAACTGGTACTGTATGTGACCGTGGTTTATTATCTCATCTTTTAGTCTAGTTTAGAAATGGTGTGCTTATATAAAGCCTCCAAGCTAATATTTCCCACTAATGTTCAACAAGGTCTGGTTGCAGCTGCCATCCTGATTGTTGAAATTATTTGCTTGAAAGCTGTGATGGTAAGCCCATGGTTCTGCTGCAGAGCATTTCTGAACACCAACTGCACATCACTAATAAGGCCTTGGGCAGGTTTCTTTTGCCTTATGATCCATGCGTACATTCACATTACAGTCTCCCATTACTGCATGGAGAGATGTCTGTAACACTATGTAAGGGGACCAGGCTACTTCATCTGCAATATTTATATATTTTTATTTCAGTTTGGCACCAATAAACCAGGCACATGCTCTGTATTTAAAGTAAGTTGGATTGTGAGGGAGCCTCTTATTTTTTTTTATAGAACAATCTTTGATTTGAAATTTAAGTGGCATCTTCGCTTTGGTGATATTATAGGCCTTGTTGAATTTCGCCTTGAGCTCACTTTCCTTATTTGATCTGTCCTGCCTCGTTGGTGGTTATAGTTACTCTTGTTGGGAAGAGGGGTGAGTGAGAGTGTCACGTGTGCCCCCCTCACACACACACACAGCTAGACACAAACACCTATACATGCAACTTGCAAAACTGACAGAAGTTGAGATTTTCACGTCTGGACAAGAGTGATTCAGAGTAATGTTTTGGCAAAATCCATAAATAGTTTGTTTTTGAAGGTCACTCTGAGGTGACCAATAAAATATAAAGGCTTACTCCGAAAGCCAAGTTAAAAGGTTGCAAAATGTGATCATTTGGTTGCAGTCCAGAGCCCTGATTTATTGCGATTGGTTTTATAGCTTTTTGTTGTATCGTTTCACTTAGTCTAGAATGTCTTCCTTGATTTTTGCATATAAAAAAATGGATGGGGGAAAAGGCCATGCACTGCAGAACCAATCACATTTTTCCCAGGGAGGGTCTTGATGCAGGGCTGGTAATAATTCATTTGCCTGAAAGCAAGGGACACAGGTTTCTAAAGCAGTGTGTCTAGGCTTGTTGCCAGTCGTTGCTCCAGGGCTCGTAGCCGCACTTTTGAAAATATCTTGATAGTCTGGTAACGCGAGATTAAGCGTACTGTAAAGCTGCAGAAAGTCTGCGTTCCGCTGGTTATGAATTACAATGCACCAGAAGCCTGGGCTCAAGGGCTGGAAATGAACCCAGGGAGACATGAGTCTCAACTGCCGTGAGTGAAGCGCAGGCTTTTCATGTGGTCTCGTCCGCCCGCATGCAATGCCAAAACCCAAGCCAAAGATAAAGAAGTGATGACAGATTGTGAGTCCAATGTAATCTCCTCCTCTCTCTCTGGTGCTAAAGTAAAGATTAGGCCTCCATACAAGGCTCTCGATTTGCCAGAGGCTAGACAATTAGCACAGTCAACAACTCAACAACTGGTGATGACCTCCATGTTTGCAGGAATCCATGGGCATGACAACAGCCCTGTTGCCTATTTTCTGGATATTGATTTTAACTGGAAAGCTTAGTTTATGAACTTTATTTTTAGAAGAGTTACTTGGTTGGTTAAGAGAAGTAGGGCTAAGCTCTCTGTCTTGGCTAAAGTTTTCTGGATGCCCCTGAAGCCTGACCTGTTAGGGAGAAGGCTTGGGGAACTCAGCCACGGCTAGCTAAAATAAACCCACGCGGTTTGGCCAAACAACAAGTAAAACCCAGGTCATAGCTCATTCTGGGGCTGCATGTTCCCCGAAATAATAAGTGTGCCCTGTATTATATTTCTTCTGTCGTTTATATAGCAAAAAAGTATCAGAGGCGAGAAGAACGCTTAGTTTTGTGTGCTTGTGGTTTGCCAAATTCTGCTTCTAATTACATACCGAGGTCCATGTAAGGAATGTGGGGGAACCACTTGCGGTTGTGCCTCAGTGTTTTCCTGTGGCCTGTGTTTTTGTGGCCCAGTAGTGCAGACTGACACTTAATGGGACCTATGAAATTTGTTCCAGACATTTTTCTCCCCCCTTCCTTCCCTAGCTAACCGCCTATCTATATTGTATGTCCGCTTTGGAGACGCGTTGCATGTTCTTGCCTTTGAATTGCTCTTATAGTGGCTTTTGAGGAATATGTTTGTGGCTTGTTCGTTTGTTCAGACTCTGTTTTGGTTAATTTCATAGAGGGGTATCTAGAGCTATTTTTGATATCTAATATCACAGAATATTTCTGGGAAAAAGTCAAGCTATGTTTAGTCCTTTGGTGTGCTTTGGAGTCAAATCATTCTTTGATAATGTTTAGATTCTGTACACTGTCCATTTAAATTCAGACACTTTTTTGACCGCACCCTTTTTTTGTTGGCTAGAACAAAACCTCCCATACATATTTATATTACGGTGGAACAAAACCTTCCGTACATTCAGTTACATTACGGTGCTCATTTGCCTACCCTGCCATACATCAGACACTAATGTCTTCCGAACTGGTGAACTAAAACTGTTGGGTTTCATATTAATTAAAGAGTGGACAAATTACAGTGTTTCGTAATAAGAAAGGAAATGTTCTAGCTGCTTGTAAAAGCTTGATATTTTCTGCAGTGGCAAACACCAAGTAGTGTGATGAAAGTGGCTCTCATGAGAACTACTACAGGAAAGGAAGAGCCAGAGTTCCCTCTGCTGCTGGGGATCAGTTTGTTTGTTACCAACCTTAGAAATGGTCAGTTATCTGCACCTGAAATTGCAGCCCATACATGCTTCACAGAAGTCAAGTAACAGACCCATCTCAACATGTACTCTTCAGAGGAGACTGCATGAATCAAGCCTATAGTCGAAAAAGGTGGAGGTGGTGTGATGGTGTTGGAGGTGTTTTGCTGGTGACATGCTCAGTGATTTATTTAAAGGCACACTCAACCAGCATGGCCACCATAGCATTTTGCAGCGATATGCCATCCCATCTGGTTTGTGTTTAGTGGGCGAATCATTTGTTTTACCACAGGACAATGCTCCCAAACACACTTCCATCAAGGGCTATTTGACCAAGAAGAAGAGTGATGGTGCTCAATCAGATGACCTGGCCTCAATCACTTGACCTAAACCCAGTTCAGATGGTTTGGGTTGAGTTGGACAGTAGAGGATATGAAAAACACCCTACAAGTGTTCAGCTTATTTGGGAACTCTTTCAAGACTGGAAAAGCATTCAGAGTGACTACCACATGAAACTGGTTGTGAGAATACCAAGTGTAAAAACCTGTCATCAAGGCAGAGTGGCTACTTTGCAGAATCAAAAATATAAGTGGATTTGGATTTGTCTAACACTTTTAGTCTACTGTGTTTTATGTGGTATTGATAGTTTTGATTTCTTTTATTATACTCTGGGGAAAATAATCAAACAAAAAATACCTTTGAATCAGTAGGTTTGTCCAAACCCTTCACTGGTAGTGTACTTATGGACAAAATACTGTGATAAATACTTAACAGAGACTTCATGAATGTGTGGAATTCCAAAGGAATTTGCTGTCTGTTGAGTGTGAATTGGTTGCTGCTCAGTACTATTTGCTCCTTAAACAGTTGCCACTTATCGTCAGATCTTACTGTGAATAAAAGCAGTGTTTTGGTTCGTCCTGTCCAGATTGGTCTCACCCAACTTAACTAACATCGGACTGACAATTCATTGTCCTCCTGGGATCATGGTTTTGTTGTTCAGTCACTTCGCTTCAGGCAGTCAGTAGCAAAAAAGACGTGCTCTCTGAAGTGCTGAAGATCCACTAGCTCCTGAATGCCAGAAACAGAGGGTTTCTCTTCCCTCTCGTGCTTATAAGTATGAGTGACCATCTCCGTTTGGCTGGATCCCTTGATCCGCTGTACACAGGCTGGAAACAAACTCTGGTAACAGTAGAATTTCCCACGTTATGTCGAGAGGAGGGTGCACCTCCATGACCCGCTGTCTGAAGCGGTGTTTAGTGTGCATACTTCCTTTTGTTGGTCATGACATCTGCTATTGCCATTAGCCTTCATATCCCCATGGAAGCCTGTAAATTCAGCTTCTGAATGTTGATTAGGGTCCATTGCTGAGGCGGCTGGGTTTTTAGTATTCAACCCTTCATGCAGCAACACAAACAGGACGTTGGCATCGAGCTCCCTGTTTCCAGTCTCACACTGCTGCTGGGGTGTGTGTGTGTGTTTCTGCTGGGAGTGTTTATGTACTGTGTGTGTGTGAGCGAGGGGTTGAATAGGGCTTTGTCTGGGGGAGAGGGGCGACGGCGTGTACTCCCACATTTCCCGTCGCCTAGCGACGGTAATGCACAGATTGGCGAGAACATCTGCCGTGGTCGGTGGTGCCAAATTTGTGTTGTATAGTAAACACGACTCTGCAATATCTCTCTTCCCCTCTCTCTCGTTCACCCCCGTCCCTCCCTCGGAGGAAGAGCTCTCCATCCTGCTGTTCTTTTGGGCTGTTTTCTTTTGGAAGGAGCAGTGGTTTCTCTCTCTATTCTCTCCATTCACACACACCTCCAGGGTAATTTCCCATATGACCTTTTGCTCCTCTGCCAGAGTAAGGATGCGCTGCCCTTGTCAAGTGACTGGAATATTCCAGGAAATGCCTCAAAGGTAGAGAGAAGACTTCTAAGGTGAAGATCTGTCAACACTGGTCGAAAAACAGGTTGGAAAATTAGGTTTTAGGTGTTAGAAAAAGGTTGCTTTCCCCCTGAAGCTCATTTGATGTGACACATTTTTCTTACATATTCATCCTTCATCCCGTATTCTGTCAATGGGCCTACACTGTTTTTGTTTCAGTAGTGTTATCGTGAAGACATCGTTCTCTGCCAACCAGAAAGGGTCACAGTTCAAATCTGAGATTTATTTCATGTTCTGACTGTGTCCACATCCCAATCAACACCCCCCCCACCCCTGACCACGCGCTTTGATGATCACCGGCCTGGATTTCGATGCTGATGAAATTCGACGTCTGCTCTGAAGCGTGTTGACGCGTCTTTGTGTGCTGGCCAGTGCTGTGACATGGCTGAAGTGTGTTACAGTCTGCTGGGTAGAGCTACGCTTAGAGACCCCCCTTCTGTATCCCCATTTGTCTGTTTCTCTTTCACCTCTAAACTACTTTTCTCTTTGCCTTTTTCCCCACATGCTCTCTGCTTTTGTGATGAGAAAATGTCACACCTTGGCCTGTTATCAAAATGAGGCATGAGATGGCTGTTCTGATCAAAGGAGAAAGTGATCTGAGTTTCTGTGCACTGCAGAGCCACGACTCCAGTGCTTCCATTGGCAGTGGTGTGGCTTTTGCCATGTCCCTCATAAAACCTGAGACTGCACCCTGCTTTGTGACAGAGGAAGCTCTTCCATTGTTTCGAGTGGCCTACTGGAGTTCAGACATTCTGTGATTCTTGCGAGCTTGAGATCTTTATGAGTAATGTCAAAATGTTTACTTGTGTGTTTGTATGTCAAGGAAGAGCATATTTTATCGATGTCTTCTGTAAATGTGGAGCTTTTGACAGCTTATACAAAGCACCAAACTGCTTTGAATTCATTGGTTATGTGACTGTGTGAATTGAATCCAAAGCCACTTTCTGACCGTATTGTTTTGATGGATGGCTGTACTAAAGCTTTGCCTTCCTCTTTTGTGTCAGGACCAAGCCATGGAGAAGTGGACACGCGGGAGTGCTTGTTCTATAATGTCAACTATGAGATTGAGAAGACCAATCAGAGCGGGGTAGAGCGCTGTGAGGGTGAGAAGGACAAGCGCTCGCACTGCTACGCCTCATGGCGCAACAACTCTGGTACCATCGAGCTGGTGAAGAAAGGCTGCTGGCTGGATGACTTCAACTGCTATGACAGGTAGAATGACCTGGCGCTTTAGCCTTTACAAAGGCATTCTTTAACAATGTTGTGTAACATGTTGAATGAGTTTGAAATCCCTTGGTTCTTGTAGAGTGTGTCAGATACTTTATAAGAACACTGAATAATGAAACATAACATGACCCCAGAAGCATCATCATTATTATTATTATTATTATTATTATGATTATTACAACAATGTTAGGAGCCAGATCATACGATAATATTCAATGTCACAGTCATGACTGGCCACTCCAAACTGTCTATCGACCTCCTCTGCTCTGAAAACCAATGGCTGAGAGTGAGAGTTTGACAGACTTGTTGCTTTCACAGTGAATTAGTTCCCTGATACAGGCTTGAATGAGACTGTTGTCTTGGACAGAAATATTACATTTTCACTACCCTTTCATAAAAGACCTTGGCCAAGCAACAGCCCGAAAACCATACAATTGACTAATTGACAAGTGTCATCTCCCTGTCCCCATAACCCTAACCATTGAGATCTAATGGCAACAATGGATTCATTATCAGCACATCTCTTCTGAGAATCTTTATGATGTGCCGCTGGTAGAATCAGTGTTCCCCCCTTCGTATTTCCAAGCAGGTTTGATATTGACTTAAGGCCATCAGATGTTTTCATTCTCCCAATGTAATCAGAGTCTCAGTGTTTGAGTAAGATGCACAATAGCACAATAGCATCCCAGAGTTCACTAATTTAATTATGTCTTCAGTTGATCTATTTGCATATGAACATACATAAAACAGTCGCCGCTTGGTTTATCACGCAGACACTATTCGTGGCATTGACATCCACACTTGCATCCGTGTGCAAAATCACATGAGCCTGTCTCGGTCCTTTGCTTGTGTTTTCAGATAAATTGAGTTTTCATTTAATTCATCAGAAGCGTTATTGGAGTCCATATTAAATGTCTCTCTGTCATACTGGAATATTCAATTACCTCACAACCTGCGAGTCCCGTAGGTGCTTGATAACCATGGCTTTGCCCTTGCAGAAAAAGTCAGACGGAGTGGTGCATCAGATCTTCCAAACGATTGCTGCCGTTGCAATCTATTTCCAACCTTCCTTCCCGACACCCAGTAACATGGTTGAATAAATGAGAAGCTTGAATACAGTCACTTTTCCATGGATATACATTAGAGAGCCCCAGGTCTGGAGATGATCCGATCCACCTTTGTTGTGTGCAGAGCGAGACTCCGTTGTCATGTGGCTGTGTATAGGGGGTTTATATGAAATAGAATGCAGAATATTGAAGAACGTTGTTGTGTTCAATGAGAAATCCAATGTACCGATGCGTATAGGGTTTGTGTTAGGCCGTTTTCCCCCAGCGGTTATTTACAACTTACACTTGAAGCCATGTTAGCATCTCACGATGAAGGCTGTCAGGCAAACGATTTCCGGATTCCTCATCCAGACTCAGTGCAAAATTGGGCCAGCAACAATCGTTCATCTTGAAACACAATGCCGGTAATCCCAGGTTGCTTCGACTAGAGGTCGCTACTTATTAAAATAGCCTAGCAGAGCCTCAGGTGCATGTTTCAAACACCGTATATAAAAGTGTGTTGAGTGACAGGCTTTCATCTGAAAGCTTCTTTTAAACGCTGAGGACTGTTTAAGATTAGATTTATGTAATGATATGTTATTTGCTGGCACCAGTGAGGTGGTCTGACATGTTCTGAATTCATTGTGCTCTATACTACCCAGCAACACGGTGACCCTGGCTACTGAAATACATTGATGTACCTACATATAAACAGAGTAAAGCATTGAAATTCTGGAGGCCACGTATCTTAATGTTTGTCAACCATTTTTGGTTTCTGCAGCACCAATTTAACTTAGCTTTGTCTGAGGTAACCTCTCATACATTTAACTACAAACCCTATGTTCTCATAGGGTCTCTCATATATCCCCTGTGGATGGGCCAAGTACACTGCTGGTGTTTGTACCCATGTCAGAGAAAAAACAAACTATGTGTACAATAGATGGCTTCAAATATCAATGTTCAAATTTGTCCCGGGATTAAATATGTTTCTGGTGAGGGTTTCTTTTTGGACTGCTGAGCCCTAGTTGACACCCCTTGTTGAGGGAAGGGAGTGGAGGGAAGTGATTGGCTTTTTCTGAGCAGGTCATAGGCAAAGTATTTGTCTTATCTCATTTTGGAATCAGGGAGGTGTCATCCACTTGCTAACAGTACCCATTGCAGCTTTTTGACTGGCCACCACACCAGTAGTGTGACTTGGATTAACAAACCTAAACGACAAACACGTGTGAGGGAACGTATGTCTTATTGGTGTAACTGTGCCCATCCCTAGTAGCAAAGATCCTTTAAAATACTTTCCTGTTTCTCTTTTTTTATTGATATGATGAATGCCCAGACATTCTATTATATACTATGATTGGGCATGAAAGGTTTATTATAACAGTGGGCAAACGTACTGCATTATCATGCTGAAATACCCCATTTTCAATGCCCTGGCTGAGGGAAGGAGGTTTTCACCCAGGATTTGACAGTACATGGCCCCGTCCATTGTCCCTTTGATGCGATGAAGTGGTCTTGTCCTCTTAGCAGAAAAACACACCCACAGCATGTTTCCACCTCCATGTTTGACGGTGGGGAGGGTGTTCTTGGGGGCAAAGACAGCATTCCTCCTCCTCCAAACACGGCCAGTTAAGTTGATACCAATGAGTTTGATTTTGGTCTTATCTGACCGTGACACTTTCAACCAGTTCTTCTCTGAATCATTCAGATGTTCGTTGGCTTCTGACGGGCCTGTACAAGTGCTTTCTTGAGCTGGGGGACCTTCCGGGTGCTTAAGGATTTCACTCTTTCACGGCGTAGTGTTACCAATTGTTATCTTTTGGTCCCAGCTGCATTGAGATCATTTACAAAATCCACCCATATAGATCGTTTACAAAATCCCCCCATTGCAACTGCACAAGGTGAGATCTTGCATTGGACCCCAGACCGAGGGAGATTGACAGTTCTTTTGTGTTTCTTCAGTTTACGAATTATCGCACCAACTGTTGTCACTTTCTCACCAAGCTGCTTGGTCTTTTAGCCCATTGCAGCCTTGTGTAGGTCTACCATCTCGTCCCTGACATCCTTGGACAGCTCTTTGGTCTTGGCCATGCAGGAGAGTTTTGTATCTGACTGAATGATTGCTTCTGTGGACAGGTGTGTTTTGTACAGGTAACATGTTGCGATTTGGAGCACTCCCTTTTAGAGTGTGCTCCTAATCTCAGCTCGCTACCTGTATAAAAGAAAACTGTGAGCCAAAAATCTTTCTGACTGAGAGGGGATCAAATACATTTTTTCAGTCATTAAAATGCAAATCTATAGAAATGTTGACATGATTTTCTGGAATTGTTTTGGTTGTTAGTCTCTCACTGTTTGAGTAGACCTTCCATTAAAATAATGGACTAATAATTTCTTTTTCAGTGGGCAAATGTATAAAATCAGCAGGGAATCAAATACTTTTTTCCCCTCACTGTATTCTTTTTTTCCCTCTCAGGCAAGAGTGTGTGGCAACGGAGGAGAACCCTCAGGTGTTCTTTTGTTGCTGCGAGGGGAACTTCTGCAATGAACGGTTTACCCATCTACCTGAGGTCAACGGACCAAGTAAGTGGACAAGTAGGACTTCATCTCTTTCCTTTTCTTTGGTGTTAACCCCATAGATATGTTACTCCCTGATTCTATCGTTAGGCTACGCTTCATTTGTTTGGTTCTACATTATTTCTGCACTGGACCGTACACATCCGAATACCCTTGTATAACAGGAATTCCATTTCTCCGACATTAAGCCACTTCTCCCGACAAAATCTGAGGCGTTTCTCAGACCTGTATACATTGTTTCTGAAACATGCATCTAATTACCTCCATGCCATTGCAGGTCAAGTTCTTGTCAAATGTAGGAGTCATATTGATCTACTGGATATCTGAACTGGCTTATGTTGTCCCTATCATTGTTCTGTTCGTTGGATTCAATGCAAATATACACCGTGCTGTAGCATCATACTCAAACTATGGCATGTTATCTTGTAGGTAAGTGTTTTACCATCAGTGACCGTCAGTGGATTCATTTGGTATTTTCTGCCTGGTGTGAAGTAAAACACAGGTGGTTGATATTTTATTTGACATCTGTGCAATACCGGTAACATCTCTGGAAGCTCCGTTGGCCTTACCCAGGGTTAAGTATCGACTCTGTTCCCCAAACGCTCCTCACAGTGGGGCCTGTAAGATCTTAAACATGTCTGACTGAAATGTGCAAGAAGCCACGGGAGTATTGAATTACAACCCCTGTTTGCAGACCGGGAGTCTGGAAAAGGTATGGGTAATTCTGCCCAGGAGAGTAGCACCTTAAAACTCACACAGCTCCCCTTTCTATCCAGGTATTATGGATCACACAAACGGACACACGTCTTTCTGTTAAGCCACCGCTGGGGTTAAGGAGAACCTATGTGATGTGACTGACTACCTTTCTCTATACCTTGTCCTGCATCATTCCCCTTTTCTACGGTCCCACACTCCTTCCTGCTCTCTTCCCTTTACACCTCCCACCCCTCCCCCTTCTCTACTTCCTCCCCTCCCCTCCGTGCGTCCATGTGCCTCTCGATGGCCGCTGGGTAACTCTGTTTTCTCCCTGCAGTGATCAAGGCCCCTCCCCCCACCCCCACGCTGCTCAGCGTGTTGGTGTACTCCCTGCTGCCCGTCACCATGTTGTCCATGGCCCTGCTGCTGGCCTTCTGGATGTACCGCCACCGCAAGCCGCCCTATGGCCACGTAGACGTCAACGAGGTCAGACGCCGCCTCTTCACCGCGTGCTTCTGTTTGTCCTCCGTCCCCTACGCCTCCTGCTTGTGCTCTTCCCACTGTTTTTATCGCTATACCAACCGACTGAATTTAACTGAAGGCATTTAGGTTTGCCTCTGCAGGATTAATGTTTAAAAACCTGGTGGTCCCTGCTCATTGTGGTAACCTCTCTGTGTCTATCCTCTTCCCTCACTCTTGCCCATTTCATCCCCCGTTCTTCGGAGGCCATCTTGTTAGCAGCCCCCAAGCTGCCAATAAGCCCATGTAGCGCCTCTGTTAACGATTAGCTCCATCTAGAGGAAGTTGGGTGCCAATACATTGTGATTCAGGACGGCGTTATAGGTTCGGTGTTCTTATAGCACGGTCTGTGGTTAGATCTACTCTACACTAGCCCAATTCTGTCAGTCTTGATCTTTTTGCTTTAAGCCGTGTTTACTGTTTTGCTGTAGAATGTTTAAATTCATAATTTACATCTATAGACATTTTCCCGTTTGGACAAAGTTGTGAGTGACAGACCCTCCTAACTGCCCAGTGCTTCCCTGCACAAGTAAATGACCCAATGAGTGACAAGTAAATGACCCAATGAGTGACAAGTAAATGACCCAGTGCTTTCCTGTACTGACCTTGCAGCTCTTTTCTTACCAGGAACCTGGCCTTGTGCCCCCTCCCTCCCCGCTGGTTGGGCTCAAACCCCTACAGTTGCTAGAGATCAAGGCCAGGGGCCGCTTTGGCTGCGTTTGGAAGGCCCAGATGATGAATGAATACGTTGCTGTCAAGATATTCCCCATTCAAGTAAGTAGCTGAAACTTTGATGTCAGGTCACCTCTGTCTGTCTGTCTGTCCTCTGAAGCGATAATTTAACATTCAATTTGCCATAGGACAAACAGTCCTGGACCAACGAGCGAGACGTGTTCCTTACCCCAGGGATGAAGCATGAGAACCTGCTGCGTTACATCGCTGCCGAGAAACGTGGGACGAACTTAGAGATGGAGCTGTGGCTCATCTCTGAGTTCCACGAGAGGGTAAGGTGTGTGTGTGTCTGTGTCTGTGTCTGTGTGTGTGTGTGTGTGTGTGTGT
>JACXGJ010003239.1:0-55833 GCA_016801105.1 Esox niger | reverse complement strand
TATATATATATATATATATATATATATACACACACACGTATATAGATGTATATATACACTTATATATACACGTATATATATGTATATATTTCAAAAGTACAATTAAAAATTGCAAAAACAATTCACAATCGCAAACTTAAACTAGCATTAGGAACAATATACCAGTGATTCCGTTGTGTTCATTTTACCATGGTGCCTTGCTAACACTATTGTTTTGTATGCCACTAGTTGTTCATGTTAGGGTGGGAGACCCGAGTTGGCCCAAGCACACGACACCAGACACGATTGGGTATTCTCAAAAGGTATTTAATGGTGACAGGAGTGGAAGGACTGAGGTAGGGCAAGAGCGGGGAGGACTGGGCAGGCAGGCAGGGCGAGGCAGACAGGGCAGCGGGTAGGCAGAGCAGGTGGGCTGGCAGGCAGGCAGGAACAGGTGTTGGAGGACCGGGTAAGGTGGGTCTTGGACCAGAAGGAAAAACAAGGTTAGCAGAGACTATTGAAATAGGGTTACTCACGTCAGGTTTGTAGAGGCCTTTGAATGTTACTACCAAGTAGTGTATAACAACGACCCAGCACCGGGCAGACGGAAGCCAAGGTACTTGAAGGCAGGCTGATGAGGGAATGAATTACAGGTGTGGAGACTTTAGGGGTAGTGGAGAAAAGCAGGGCTGGAATGCAAGAGTCCGGATCCGGTTCCTAAACATACATGGACAGACTGGGGAGAGGAAGAACCTGGCCCGGACAAGGGGAGGCGGATGTGGAGGGCGTGACAGTTCAATCTAGATAAAATGCAGCATGTTGAGGCAGAATAAAACCTTTTTATGATTTGGACCCTATAAATGTCTATAATGTTTTCCCTTCTTCTGACGTTTTCCCTAACCTGTTTTCCTGATCATTGTGCCTATTGAAGTTTCTTCTTCCCTCTTACAGTGCCTTGCAAAAGTATTCACCCCCTGGGCATTTTTTGTGTTTTGTTGTCTCACAACCTGGAAATAACATGGATTGTTTGAGGATTTGCATCATTTAATTTACAGAACATGCCCACAGCTTTGAAGATGTTTTTTTTTTATGGTGAAACAAAAAACAAATAGGACAAAATAACAGAAAAGTCAATGTGCATAACTATTCACCCCCCTAAAGTCAATACTTTGTAGAGCCAGCTTTTGCAGCAATCACAGCTCCAAGTCACTTTGGATAAGTCTCTATGAGTTTGCCATATCTTACCTCTGCAATGTTTGCAAAACTGCTCCAGATCCTTCAAGTTGGATGGTTTGTGCTTGTGAACAGCAATCTTTAAGTCTGACCACAGATTTTCTATTGGATTGAGGTCTGGGCTTTGACTAGGCCATTCCAACACATTTACATGTTTCCCCTTAAACCACTCAAGTGTTGATTTAGCATTGTGTTTGGGGTCATTGTCCTGCTGGAAGGTGAACCTCCATCCTAGCCTCAAATCACACACAGAGTGGTACAGGTTTTGCTCAAGAATATCCCTGTATTTAGCACCATCCATCTTTCCCTCAAATCTGACCAGTTTCCCAGTCCTGGCTGCTGAAAAACATCCCCACAGAATGATGCTGCCACCACGTTTCAATGTTGGGATGGTGTTCTTTGGGTGATGTGATGTGTTGGGTTTGTGCCTGACATAGCGTTTTCTTTGATGGCCGAAAAGTTCAATTTTAGTCTCATCAGACCAGAGCACCTTCCTCCATACATTTTGGGAGTCTCCCACATGCCTTTTGCAAAACGTGCCATTTAGTTTTTTGCTGAAAGTAATGGCTTTCTTCTGCCCACTCTGCCATGAAGCCCAACTCTATGGAGCGTACAGCTTATTGACATCCTATGTACAGATACTCCAGTCTCTGCTGTGGAACTCTGCAGCTCCTCCAGGGTTACCTTCGGTCTCTGTGCTGCCTCTCTGATTAATGCCCTCCTTGCCCGATCCCTCGGTTTTGGTGGACGGCCGTCTCTTGGGAAGTTTGCTGTTGTGTCATGTTCTTTCCATTTGGTTATGATAGATTTGATGGTACTCCTATTTTTTTATAACCTAACCCTGACTTTTACTTCTAAACAACATTGTCCCTTACTTGTTTGGAGAGTTCCTTGGTCTTCATAGCAGTGTTTGATTAGTGGTGCCTCTTGCTTAGGTGTTGCAGCCTCTGTGGCCTTTTCAAAAATGTGTGTACATGTATTGACAGATCATGTGACACTCTGATTTTACACAGGTGGACATCATTTCACAAATTATGTGACTTCTGCAGGTAATTGGTTGCAGATGTTTTTATGGGCTTCATTACAAACGGGATGAATACATATGCACATGCCAATTTTCTGTTTTATATTTCCATCACATACAATTCAGATTTAAAAAAACATTGAACTAAAGACTGTAACGCAACAAAACAGGTAAAAAGCCAAGGGGGTGAATACTTTTGCAAGGCACTGTATATCATGTCAGTCTTTATCTGGTTGCCGCAACATTGAAAATCTGTTCTGTTGTGTTTTTGTGTGGTAGTTTTGTTTGTATAGTTCTTTATTAAATATGCTCCATTCTCCCTGCACCGGTGTCCTGCTTCCCTGCTGCAATGTTGCAATTTGTGTATTTTCTGTATATTTTCACATTCTCATTCAACATTTTACAGTCTATTACATCATGCAAAGTACAAAATTCTGAGGGGGCATTCTAGTGCACATTTTGGTTATTGATTTATATATACATTTTTATAATAAGGTTTTCAAGACATTTTACCAGTGTGGAATGGGTGTTCAGTAGTGTCCTTGATTTTTGAAGCAGCATTTCAGGCTTAATGAAGGATTATATGGATTTGACTGTAATGTTTTATTTTGTGCAAGATTTCTGGGGCTTTGTCAATATGATGTGAGTTGAAGACGGAAGTATGTTCATAGTTTTGATAAAATCTTGTAAACACACAGGAAATTTGTGTTAGCGGTTGTGAAAAAGTGTAATACTAAACAATTTCAGAAGTGTTTCTAGTATCAAATATAATTTGTCTAATACACCGAATAACACAGTGTCATCCTGCACAATGAAATTCTGGTGACATGGCACCCGAAACTACATAGTGTGAGTTAAGAAGAATATATAACCAGAAATATAGCCAGACAAAAATAATAATAAAATAAAGCAACAATGTACACTACCAGCAGTTTAAAAAAAGAGTGCTGTAAATTTGCAGCAATCTGGTTAATATTATTGAATATTATAGATATGGCAAGTATGACAATAATATACAGTGAGGGAGAAAAGCATTTGATCCCCTGCTGATTTTGCCCGCTGACAAAGAAATGATAGGTTTATTTGAACAGTGAGGGACACTGTTAAGGAGTATTAATTCTAAAATTAGATTTCCTTCCAAACGTTCATCTAACAACCCTTTTTTTCATGAACAGTTCTTTGAATACAGTAGGTTGTAGTTTAAACAGTCTTCCAAAAAGGATTCTTCAGATTAAAAAGGTAGAAGTTAATCCATTTGCAAACAACCCTTTTTGGACCCTTTTTACTCTCTACAGTGTAAGTGTACTGAGAACACAGGTCCGGCTGATTGAAGTAGTAATGGCGGCCTGCATCAGTAAATGTACAAGGTTTTTAGGGTGTTCTGTGTTTCACTGTTATCTACGTTAATTTACCAGGCTTTTATGGTATTCTATGTTTGACTGTTATCTACGTTAATTTACCAGGCTTTTATGGTATTCTATGTTTGACTGTTATCTCAGTAGCCTTATTACTATGCATGTTCTTTGTATGCCATTGTATATAATGTCTTCGATTTCCTATGATTCTGCTTGAAGACCTTTTTCTTTGGGAGGGTAATAATTATGTTTTTAAAACTAATTTTTTTTAAGTAGTGTTTGATGCAATGTTGATACATGTGCATTTTAGTTATGATCACTTACAAGAATAAACCCATAGGTGACTTTTCTGTAAAACATTCTTCTCTGTCCCTCATTTTTCCTTACACAGATTCTGGGCTGCCTGTTTTATGGCTATTTCATTCTCGTCAGACTGTGCGTCCCTGTCTTCATGAATAATAGCAACACACCTTTCAGCACCAGAACACTTGTCCTGGCCCTGTTCCACGCTACACTGCCAGGTATTCAATAAATCACAAGTATTTATCAAACCTTATTTGATAACTGATTTGTCTTAGATTTCTTTTTATTTACAGTGGTAATCAAAAGTCAGTACAACCCTTTGGAATTCTAGTTGTCAATTTGTGGAGGTAATCTGAAGAGATTTCACCCCAATCTGAAGAACCTCCCACAAGTTGGATTGGCTTGATGGGGACTTCTTAAATTGCTCCCGCAACAGCCCATTAGGGTTGAGATCTGGTGACTGTGCTGGCCCCTACATTATAGACAGAATTCCAGCTTACTGCTTTTTCCCAAAATAGTTCTTGCATAGTTTAAACCTTTGCTTTGGCTTATTGTCCTGCCGTAGGAGGAAATCAAGCGGCGTCCACGGGGTATGGCATGACATTGCAAAATTGAATGATACCCTTCCTTCTTCAAGATCCCTTTCATCCTGTATCAATCTCCCACTTTACCACCACCAAAGCACCCTCAGACCATCACATTGGCTCCACCGTTCTTGACTGATGGCATCAAGCAGTCCTACAGTATCTTTTAATTTGGTCTGCACCTCAGAAACACATCACTCTTTGTTGTGATCTAAACACAAGAAACGTACCAAACTTAACACTTCTTTTCAGTCCTCCTCTGTACTGTGTCTCTGGTCTTTTGCACCTTAATGTCACAACCTGGGTCTTAGACGGTGGATAGCAAGGAAGTAATTGACATTGGCATTAATGGCAGCACCTCTCTAGTGCACTGAGTGCAATTGCTCGAGTCTCGTAAAAACAACCAAGAGTGCCATTCTATGGGGTCTTTAACAGTTGTTTAGATTACTATCAGGACACATTTTCTGCAAAAATGCCCCCCAAAGTGGTGATTAATTGGCCAATGTATTAACCGGTTGACCCTTAATTTGGCACTTGTCAAAGTCACTCAGATCTTTATGCTTGCCCATTTTTCCTGATTCTAATACATGAACTTTGAGGACAGTGTTCACATTGCTGCTTAATATATCCCATCCACTGACAGGTGTGGTCATAATTTCATGGCGTATGTGGCTGTTGATCAAGTTGCTTCCACCATTAGAAAAATCTTCTGTTGCGTTCTTCAGCCAGGTTCTCTCTTGTGGCCACAACCAGGGAGGTTTGCTACAGTGGCATGGACAGCAATACTTCTTGACAACATTGCATAGTGTAAAAAGGAACATCAAGGACTATGGAAATGGACTTGAGTTGAGACTGTCCATACTTAGCTACAATCTTCAACAGTTTTCTGGAAGATGTGCATTGTTTGCACATGTGCACAATTTGTAGAGGTTTAAGTACAGTTCAAGGCACTTAAGTACAGTTCCGAGGTTTAAAGCAGTTCACCTAAAATATGTAGGAACTTAGCCAGTGTGCACTTATCAGGGATCAACAATATTAGGTAACAAACGGTTTACTATCGCACTGCTTAACGCCCCCTTTTCCCCTCCTCTCTCTCAGGGATGTTATTGCTACTTTTGGCGTTCTTTGCATTCCTCCATTGCTGGCTGAATGCATTTGCTGAGATGCTACGCTTCGCTGACAGGATGTTTTATAAGGTGCATTTCCTGTTCACACACAAACAAACACACAAAAACACAAATAAACGGATAGTATAACAAATCAATATTTTATGTAATTATTCTGCAACACACTGTCCATTTGTTATACATTACCTGGATACTAGGGATGGGACAACATGGCCACCACATAAAAATTAGCAAACATTTTTTGTCAGTGTTCTTTTTATTGTATTTTAAAAAAAATTAAACGTTTTACTGTTAAGCACAATATAATGCATTTCTTATTAAAATGTACCACTTTTCCAAGTGTTGGTTAAAGTACACATCCTTTTGCGTAGTCATTCTATGTTGTTGCTATTAACTTCTTAACTTTTTTAAACCAAACCATGGTAGAACCGTACCGTGAGTTCCACTGTGAAACGAACCAAACCATGAGATAAACAAACTGCCCCATCCCTACAGAATAAACTGCTGTTACTATTCAAAATGTTGACCAACTACATTAAATATCATGCTTTGCTTATTATTTTGTTATGAAGGACTGGTGGAACTCAACATCATTTGCCAACTACTACAGGACCTGGAATGTGGTGGTTCATGACTGGCTCTATTGCTACGGATACAGAGATTTCCTCTTGGTAAATATTTCCTGAAAATGTGGTGTTCATTAAAACCTGCATTAACAATATTTACGCTGCTTGTCTATTTAAGCTGTATTTCATCTAAGCACATCATAGCATTTCACCTTTTCAAAACGACTTAATGCAATAATTACTATAGGAAAATTATAATGTTATCAATGATACATTTGTGTCATGAACTCACAAGATATCCTCACCACAATCTAATGAGCTGTATAATCTACTTTCTCTCTAATGAAATGCTGATATACCACAAGTTCCAGAATTCAAAACAACAATTATGCCACCTCCCCAACAATATAGCAATCACAGATTAAGATAATCACTTTTTAGAAGGTGAAAATACACTTTTTAAAAGAATACTTATTTTGAAACATTGAAGATGATCATGCCTTTGTGTTTTTCTGGGTCTGTCTGTAGCAATTACAAGTAAATTCAGAACTTTTGTCATTTGCTTGGGGCCAGGAAAGCACATAAATGATGACAGATCTCTGGTAAAAAGCACATTTGCTTTTTCATGGCTTTTATATGGAGGATTAAATGGGCCTATTACGAAATTAATTAATGTCTAAATTAATATACATGAGGGGGGAAAAATCGAGAGAATCACATTGTAGGATTTTTTATGAATTTATTGGTAAAGTTGTGGGTAAAAAAAGTATTTGGTAACCTACAAACAAGCAAGATTTCTGGCTCTCGCAGACCTGTAAATTCTTCTTTAAGAGGCTCCTCCTCCACTCGTTACCTGTATTAATGGCACCAGTTTGAACTTGTTATCAGTATAAAAGACACCTGTCCACGACCCCAAACAGTCACACTCCAAACTCCACTATGGCCAAGACCAAAAAGCTGTCAAAGGAAACCAGAAACAAAATTGTAGACCTGCACCAGGCTGGGAAGACTGAATCTGCAATAGGTAAGCAGCTTGGTGTGAAGAAATCAACTGTGGGAGCAATTATAAAAAAATTGAAGACATACAAGACCACTGATAATCTCCCTCGATTCGGGGCTCCACACAAGATCTCACCTCGTGGGGTCAAAATGATCACAAGAACGGTGAGCAAAAACCCCAGAGCCACACGGGGGGACCTAGTGAATGAACTGGAGAGAGCTGGGATCAAAGTAACAAAGGCTACCATCAGTAACACACTACGCCACCAGGGACTCAAATCCTGCAGTGCCAGACGTGTCCCCCTACTTAAGCCAGTACATCTCCAGGCCCGTCTGAGGTTTGCTAGAGAGCAGTTGGATGATCCAGAAGAGGATTGGGAGAATGTCATATGGTCAGATGAAACCAAAATAGAACTTTTTGGTAAAAACTCAACTCAAGAATGCTGAGTTGCATCCAAAGAACACCATAACTACTGTGAAGCATGGGGGTGGAAACATCATGCTTTGGGGCTGTTTCTCTGCAAAGAGACCCGGACAACTGATCCGTGTAAAGGAAAGAATGAATGGGGCAATATATCGTGAGATATAAAACCTCCTTCCATCAACAAGGGCATTGAAGATGAAACGTGGCTGGGTCTTTCAGCATGACAATGATCCCAAACACACTGCCTGGGCAACGAAGGAGTGGCTTCGTAAGAAGCATTTCAAGGTCCTGGAGTGGCCTAGCCAGTCACCAGATCTCAACCCCATAGAAAATCTTTGGAGGAAGTTGAAAGTCCGTGTTGCCCAGCGACAGCCCCAAAACGTCACTGCTCTAGAGGATATCTGCATGGAGGAATGGGCCAAAATACCAGCAACAGTGTGTGAAAACCTTGTGAAGACTTACAGAAAACGTTTGACCTCTGTCATTGCCAACAAAGGGTATATAACACAGTACTGAGATTAACTTTTGTTATTGACCAAATACTTATTTTCCACCATAATTTACCAATAAATGCATTAAAAATCCTACAATGTGATTTTCTGGATTTTCTTTTCTAATTTTGTCTCTCATAGTTGAAGTGTGCCTATGATGAAAATTACAGGCCTCTCTCATCTTTTTAAGTGGGAGAACATGCACAATTGGTGGTTGACTAAATACTTTTTTGCCCCACTGTATATCAAATTTATTGTTCATACATTTTCAAGACTCCTTTACTCTCTAACACCTTTAGCAGCAATTACATCCTCTAGTCTTTATTTTTTTCTCTGAGTGCCCTCTAGCATGACACTACAAGCTTGGCACACCTGCATTTTGGGAGTTTCTTTAATTATTTTGCTGTCAGAGTGAATTGGGAATGTCGCTGCACAGACATTTTCAGGTCACTTCAGAGAAACCCCAAATGTCCCCATGAGTATAGTAAAACCACAAGAAACTGCACCTTTTGCCAGTCCCCATGAGGTAAAAGTCCATTTCTGGCTCAGGGTTTAGGTTTAGGGTCAAACTTACAATTAATTTTAGAGTTAGAATTGGGGTTTCTTTAAGATCCAGGCATTGTTGGTTAAGTTTAGGTTAGACATTACTCCTAGGTAAAGTTTAGGCATAAATGTTACTTTATTGAGGCTAAGGTTAGGCTTAGAGTTAGATTAGGGTTAGGTTAAGGTTAGGAATAGGGTAACGGTCAAGGTTAGGGTTATGTTTAGGGTTACTTTTAGGGCAAGGGAGCATGCAATTTCAATTTTCTTGTCCCCATGAGGTTAGCTGGACAAACGTGTGTGTGTGTGTGTGTGTGTGTGTGTACATGTATGTAAACTGTTAGTTAGCTGTATTTGTGAGTGTAAACAAATTTAGCAGGTCAGAGAGAGCACCCAAAAGTTGTGCCACCTGATGGCTATCTGCGTAGTGGGCAACTGCCAACAACACACAGAGATATTCACTGAGCTAACAAACATGACGCTGAGCTAACAATGCTGTCTGTGTCTGAGAGTAACAGATTTGCCAATTTCAGGTCCTACCTCAAATACTCAATCCCTTAGAATCAAATACTTCATTAAATTCAGTTGACAAATGAATCAGAACCTGAATAAGGTATTGTCTGGCTCAGCTTAAACAGAATGGTACCAACAAGTTTGTGGGCTCATTTCCCTCTGTGGACCAGGTCCTGGGGAGAGTACAGTGGGGAGAACAAGTATTTGATACACTGCTAATTTTGCAGGTTTTCCTACTTACAAAGCATGTAGAGGTCAGTAATTTTTACCATAGGTATATTTCAACTGTGAGAGACAGAATCTAAAACAAAGGTCCAGAAAATCACATTGTATGATTTTTAAATAATTAATTTGCATTTTTTTGCATGACATAAGTATTTGATACATCAGAAAAGCAGAACTTAATATTTGGTACACAAACCTTTGTTTGCAATTACAGAGATCATACGTGTCCTGTAGTTCTTGACCAGGTTTGCATACACTACAGCAGGGATTTTGGCCCACTCCTCCATACAAACCTCCAGATCCTTCAGGTTCTGGGGCTGTCGCTGGGCAATCTGGACTTTCAGCTCCCTTCAAAGATTTTCTATTGGGTTCAAGTCTGGAGACCGGCTAGGCCACTCCAGGACCCTGAGATGCTTCTTACGGAGTCACTCCTTCGTTGCCCTGGCTGTGTGTTTCGGGTCATTGTCATGCTGAAAGACCCAGCCACGACCCATCTTCGGTGCTCTTACTGAGGGAAGGAGGTTGTTGGCCAAGATCCCGCGATACATGGCCCCATCCATCCTCCCCTCAATACGGTGCAGTCATCCTGTCCCCTTTGCAGAAAAGCATTCCCAAAGAATGATGTTTCCACCTCCATGCTTCACAGTTGGGATGGTGTTCTTGGGGTTGTACTCATCCTTCTTCTTCCTCCAAACACGGCGAGTGGAGTTTAGACCAAAAAGCTCTATTTTTGTCTCATCAGACCACATGACCTCCTTCCATTCCTCCTCTGGATCATCCAGATGGTCATTGGCACAACTTCAGACGGGCCTGGACATGTGCTGGCTTGAGCAGTGGGACATTGCGTGCGCTGCAGGATTTTAATCCATGAGGGCATAGTGTGTTACTAATGGCTTTCTTTGAGACTGTGGTCCCAGCTCTCTTTAGGTCATTGACAGGATCCTGCCGTGTAGTTCCGGGCTGATCCCTCACCTTCCTCATGATCATTGATGCCCCACAAGGTGAGATCTTGCACGGAGCCCCAGACTGAGGGAGATTGACCGTCATCTTGAACTTCTTCTATTTTCTAATAATCGCGCCAACAGTTGTGGCTTTCTCACCAAGCTGCTTGTCTATTGTCCTGTAGCCTATCCCAGCCTTGTGCAGGTCTACAGTTTTATCCCTGATATCCTTACACTGCTCTCTGGTCTTGTCCATTGTGGAGAGGTTGAAGTCTGTTTTATTGAGTGTGTGGACAGGTGTCTGTTATACAGGTAATGAGTTCAAACTGTTGCAGTTAATACAGGTAATGAGTGGAGAACAGGAGGGCTTCTTAAAGAAAACTTAACAGGTCTGTGAGAGACGGAATTCTTACTGGTTGATCAAATACTTATGACATGCAATAAAATGAATGCATATCTCTCACAGTTGAAGTGTATCTACGGTAGAAATTACAGACCTCTACATGCTTTGTAAGTAGGAAAACCTGCAACATCAGCAGTATATCAAATACTTGTTCTCCCCACTCTACAAGTAAGAGGTCATTACTGTGCAATAATTTGTAGTTGTCAGCTGAAGGAATACAGTTTCATATAGTGCTGTTGTCTCAAGAAAATGTCTGCATCACTAATGAATGCTATTCCGTATTTAGAGCACTGTTCAAAAGTAGTCCACTACATTGTGTATAAGGTGTTGGGATGTAGACCAGAAAATGCAACCCTGGAGAAATAACAGTGTGCTGAGAGTGTTTGATGGTTTAGATCAATTGACTTGTTTATTTAACTCTGTGACCTGGCCTAAATGTTAACCCCTGACCCCATGTAGCTGTCCAGGAGGAAGTTCCGTACGGCGGCCATGTTGTCAGTATTTGCTGTGTCGGCATTGGTCCATGAATACGTTTTCACATTGGGCTTCGGCTTTTTCTACCCCGTCATGTTCTGCCTGTTCGCTTTTTTTGGAGGTAACACACAAACATACACACCCACTCACCATTTTATGGAAATTTCTGAGCCAGAGTTATTAATTAATTACACTATATTTGCCAGTGTTCTCAATACCTGTTAAGTCTACTTCTGGATTAAAAAGCATGCTCAATAGAAAACTGCTAACAGTAAAGACTATACTAGTTATTCTATGTCTGGTAGGCAGCCTGTATGGTGTTATAAAATATTACGTTCTGGCATGTAATGTCCTATAGAATAGCCTTTTATATTATCTACTTGTGTAGAAATTACTATAGCAGACTCTTCCTCTCTTCCTTCAGCCGGCTTGTAAATATCTCTCTCTCATGACAGACTGTAACTTCACATTACTTATTCTTACCACAGAGCGTACGTAGTTCTCTGTGGTACGTAGGTCACACTGGTGACCAACACAGTGAACACTATGGCAACCACAATTAATTTATGTTCTGTCTGACTCCTTGCTTCAAAAAATCTGTAGGTATAAAATTTACAAAAGATATTCTGACAGAATGAGTTCGATTGTATTAATTGTAAGGGAACTATAAGATGAAGTGTAACTGGCTTTTTGGTCCTCTTCTCCAGTTCTAGTTGCTTTTATTAAACATTAAGTAAATGTCTCTGGTTAGATTTTTATGTCATTTGTAAACATTATTCCATACCTGTTTCTGTGCATTGTCTTGTTTCATTGATTGAGTTTTACACCTAACTGAGTTTTTATACCTGAATGTGTTTATATGTGTTTACTATCTCTATCAGTTGCATTTAACTTCACCCTGAATGACAAGAGGAAGAGTCCTGTATGGAACATCATGATGTGGACCTGTCTGTTCATTGGTCAAGGTGTTATGGTATGCCTGTACTGCCAGGAGTGGTATGCCCAGATTCACTGTCCTCGTACTGGGGTATGTATCACCCAACCATAGCATAAATATGTTAAAATCATTTACACAATTTAAATAGATAGAAATGACTAACTGCTTCCTTATGCGGAAAGAGTACACCCTTAATTTTAACATCACATATTCTGGTTAAAATTGGAATCAGCTGACAAGTACATATTATTAGAAAATCATTAGAAAATCGTGGATCCAGTCATCCAAAAAGATTAGAAATGTGTTAACACGTCATGTCAAGATTATCTACATATTGAGAATATTCCAGACCACTACCAATTGACATAGCACAGTTGGGGTTAAGGTTAGGGTTAAGGTTTAGTGTACCGTTAGGAAACAAATAATGTAAGATTAAAGGTTTGGTTTGGGTTAGGGGCTATAGGTTAGGGTTTGGGTTAAGGTTATGTATAACAGCACTGGGGTTAAGGTTAGGGTTAAGGTTTGGATTAGGATAACAAAGAAAATCGCTTCAAACATGTTCATGTAACACCACCACTCACATTCATGAACTATCTTGCGAAATCGCCTGGCTAAAATCTGTATAAAATAGTCTGCATAATCCTTCTGAGACCAGGTTGGAATACACAACACAGTACTGTAAGGCCATTGGCTAATTACTGTCATGGTTTGACTGAACATGACATCCTGTATACAGATAAAAGTAAGTTGTTTTGTTATCTAAATATAACAAGCATACAGCTCCGGAAAAAAATAAGAGACCACAGCATAGCCGTATATAGTTTTAAGCTTACTGTAACACAACTACTGTATATTGTAGCCAGCAAATGTGCTTGTCTGTCCTGAACCAAAACAGATGCACGGATGCGTACTCGGAATATCCACCAGAAACCGTATATATAACCAATATAACCATAAACTGTTTTATTTCAGATTAACTATAGTGTAGATAGGTTATAAAATAAATTCGCTCTTATGGACCGGCTTCGCTTACACGGTCCGGCAAGGATTAACAGATCACTGCACCTTTCTCTTTCCTTTCCAACAAAGTCAAAAAGAAATGTTTTGAGCGAGGAACAGAAGGGTTAAAAATAAGAGACCACTGCAAATTGAAGATTTCTGTTCCTCACTCAAAACTCCTTTTCAACTTTTTTGGAAAGGAAAGAAAAAGTAGCAGTGGTCCCTTAATTTTTTCCAGAGCTGTATTGATAGGGATAGTTTATTTATTCAATGCCTCAAATGTAAATATTTCATGTAAAAATGATACTTAGTGTGGATAATTAAACTGAAAATGCCAGTAAAAGTGCATAGTGCACACAGAGTATATTGGTCATCACTTGTGGTCAAGATATTTTAGTGGCGCTTTGGTAGAATAATTATTAGCGGGGTTCTCCATGCTGCACAATCTTCCCTATATTGCTCCCATAACCGTTTTGATATTGACCATGTAAGCCTATGCAGGCAGGAACATTTTACAAATATTATGGCAAGTGGTTTGACGTTCATTTTCAGGAATTTACTAGTTGTTTCTCCAAAAGTTCCAGTATCTAATGTTGAAATTCCAATTTTTACTACAATTTCCTAAACATTTTTTCATTTTATATTGCATTCTATGGGGCGCATTGCAGAAAAGACAGGTGCCCAGAAATTTTCCAGTGATTGCCTGTTGTCTTACAAGCCAATGTTAAAGCAAATCTGTAAAGGTTAAAGCAATTTCTCCCATTCTTTTCAATCAGTCAATCAAATTGAAATATTAAATATTAAACTTACAGTGGATAAAAAAGTCTATACACCTGTGTTAAAATGCCCGGTTTTTGTGATGTAAAATATTTAGACAAAGATAAATCATGTCAACTGTTTCCACATTTAACGTGAAATCTTTGATAAATTAAATAATTCACAATAACCTGGATTCATAAGTGTGCACACCCTGAAACTAATACTTTGTTGAAGCACTTTTAGATTTTATTACAGCACTCAGTCTTTTGGGGTAGGAGTCTATTAGCATGGCACATTTTGAAATGGCAATATTTGCCCACTCTTCCTTGCTAAATCTGTTCCAAATCTGTCAGATTGCAAGGACATCTGTGCACAGCCCTCTTAAGATCACCCCACAGATGTTCAATTGGATTCAGGTCTGGGCTCTGGCTGGGCCATTCCAAAACATTAACATTCTTCTGGTGAAGCCATGCTTTTGGTCGTTGTCATGATTAAAGGTAAACTTCCTATTCATTTTAAGCTTTCTAACAGACACGGAAAGAAAACAGCCCCAAAGCATAATGTTGCCACCACCATGCTTCACTGTGGGTATGGTGTTCTTTGGACGATGTGCAGTGTTTTTTTTTTTGCGCCAAACATACCTTTTGGAATTATGGCAGAAATGTTCAACCTTGGTTTCATCAGAACATAACACTTTTTCCCATGTGCTTTTGGGAGACTTGATATTTGTTTTTGCAAACTTCAGCCAAGCTTGGATGTTTTTCTTTGTAATAAAAGGCTTCCGTCTTCCCACCCTACCCCATAGCCCATTCATATGAAGAACACAGGACATTGTTGACACATGTAGCACACAGCCAGTACTTGCCAGACATTCCTGCAGCTCCTTTAATGTTGCTGTAGGCTTCTTGGAAGCCTCCCTGACTGTCTTCCCTGAGTTCCATGGTATATTTAATGCTTTGGAAATTCTTTTGTACCCTTCTCCTGACATATCTTTCAACAATGAGATCCCACTGATGATAGAACTGCTGACTTTTATTTGTGATTGATCAGAGAACATCCCCAGTTATAAGAGGGTGTGCACATTTATGCACCCATTTCTCCCCCTCAACGATTACAGGTTGTTGTTCAATTGAATTTCTCACATTATAGGTCACATTAAAAGTGCAAAATGTTCTGACATGATTCATCTTTGTCTCATTTTTTTACACCTCAAAAACCTGGCATTTTAACAGGAGTGTGTAGACTTTTTATATCTACTGTACGTTTAAAGGAATTTTGCTGGTTTGTCATCAGGAGAAAGCAGTCAGGCAGACGTTAGCCTAGCATTTATAGCATCTAACTAGAAACTTAACATTGTCAGATGTAATCCAAAACTGGCAAAGGGAAATATTTTCATTTTGCCCCTGAACATAGCATTTGCCTAAAAAGACACGTTGGAACAGTCTACTAAATGTCTAAAATGTACGTAAAATGTTATTTTGTCAAGCTAATTAGCCAACTTTGCAAAGCTATCAGAGTATTCATTTCTTATTTTACAGTAAGGTTAAGGTTATGTTTGGTTCTTTTTTGGTTCTGTTTTCCGACTTAATCCAACAAAAGCACACACCACTTAGCGTTGGTACCAGGCAGCTGCTAATAGTACCCAGGGGCTAATCACCCCTCACTGAATGAATGACATCAGTGGATGAATGCACGATACTCCCAGATGAATGATCATAGCCTTGGTTGAACTGGAATTACCTTACAAATTAAATACAATATTTCCATGACCATTTGACAAATTATTTAGGGTATTGTTAAAACATAATACAAATGATAGAGGCTACTATAGAGAACCCAGACAACATCACAAATGAAGACACACCACACACACAACAACATAGACACACCCACCACACACATAAACACACACATGCACAATCAACTTAAGACACAAATAAACACACTGATACAGTACTAACAGGTCTCACATGATAGCATGCGGAAATTGTCTTTAGAAAGTGTGTGAAGATGGGTAATGAGTGGTAATGAGACAGCAGCAGATATGGGATCCTTGGATTGGTTTTGACAGATGACGTACATACTGCAGCACAGCGCTTCACTCAGTTAAGACTAAATGCAATTCTCAACTAATATAAGTCATCACTGGACATAACCACTAGCTATTCAGTCACAGTGTCATAATGGTTTACATACAAATACTGTACATGAATCAAAAAATATTAACAAAGCCACAGAAACATTAAAATCTGACATACAAATACCTGCAGGGGTATCATGTCAACTGGATTACAACAGCGAAATTTGGGCATAAGGGATTACAGCTGCCAAAACAGTGATAACGCTTTTCTAAACAACGTGTATTTGTGTGTGTGTGTGTGTGTGTGTGTGTGTGTGTGTGTGTGTGTGTGTGTGTGTGTGTGTGTGTGTGTGTGTGTGTAATCTCTCCCAAACAGAATACTTTCTGGGAGTTGATCACACCCCGATCTTGGTACTGCAGTTAAAAGGGATGAAACCACCACCTTTAGCTGCTAGCATCCAAAGATGAAAACGCAAACAGTTGTTTTAACACATGTACAAATTCCATTATCCTTATCTAAACCCTTATCTAAAACTTACAAAAATCTTAGAATGATTAACCTATTATTTTTATCTATAGAAAACATGTGTATTGTACATGAAGCCTGTTTATACTGAATGTATTTCACATAATTAAGGATCAAGATATTTATAGAATTTTTTATTGTTTCAATTTATGAGATGTGAGTTTGTAAATTGTTAAGATACAGTGGTTCTGAAAAATATTCTTACCCCAGGACTTTCACAAATTGTATTGTGTAACAAAATTAAATCAAAGAAGATATAATAAGCTGTTTTAGATCAGCACAAAATGTCAATAATGTTAAAGTGGAAAAAATATACAAACTCTTCTAAACTAATTAATTCATTTTTCTGTTGCATAAGCATTTACCCCTCTATATTTTGTGGAGGCTGCAGTCATGCCATGAGTCAAGTCTCAACCAGTCTGCACATCTGGACACAACAGTTTTGCATAATATCTCAACCATCATCAAGCTTGATGTGGACATTTGGTGAACAGCAAATTTCAAATCTTTCCACATAATCTCAGTTGGATTTACAGCTTGGCTTTGACTGAGCCCCTTCAAAACATTGACCTTTTTTAAGCCACTCTAGCAGCTTTGGTGGTATGTTTGCAGTCAATGTCAAGCTGAATCTTTTTCCAAGTCTTTTTCAGATTTCAGCAGGTTTTCTTCCAGGATTTCTGTGTACTTTGCTGCATCCATTTTGCCTTTATCCTCACAAGCTTTCCAGGCTCTGACGCTTTGAAGCATTTTCGTACCATGATACTGCCACCAATATATTTCATGGTAGTGTAGTGGTGGCAGCTTGCCCAAAACATAGTGCTTATTTTTCACTTTGATCAGTGGTGTACTTAAACTAATTTAAATTTCATGTTGTAACACAATACCATGTGGAAAAGTCCAAGGGGGTGAACACTTTCAAGAGCCACTGTATTTGTTGAGTAATGCATAAAAACAGACTTTGAGCAAAAATGCAGAAATTACAGCTGTAAACTGTGTAATACGTATATAAATACACCATCATAACTCATCATTTAAACCTTAAAAACAAATTGATGAATACAATATCCAGCTGTGGAAGCTCATTTTCAGCTCTCATCCCAAAACAAACACTGTGGAAATGATTTCAGCAAATTCTTGCAGATGGAGTCAACAACAGAACCAGCTGACCTGTAGGTCTGCCCAGAAACGACTGCAGTACATGACAAATGGGAATTATTTATCAGCTATCCTTGAACCACCAAAGACATACTGCCCTTTCCCCATTTCAGTTTACCATTTTCTATGTCTAAAATGAAATCATATTAGATTTGTTCATATATGCTATCAGTCTGTTCAAGTGTAATTATTTATAAATACAGTATTAAAAATGTGTCTTTACATTGCACTTCATAAATATGTCAAAATGTACAAAATGTTTATGGACATGTAAATATATAATCTGAATTCCATCACTCAATGACAGAGAACCCAAACTGAACAAACAATGACATGAAAAACTAATTGTAGCAAAGAAACTTGTAGCAATATGTTGATTCACTGACCTTATGACATGTCTTATCTAGATCAATATCTTCAACTCATCGATCCAGGAATATCTGATCCAACACAACAGTCATCCTAAGTAAAAAAACTGTGTTTAAATGTATTATATCTCCAGGATAAATACAATTCCAAACCCTCTAATCCTGGCCACCCACCTACCTTACTATGGTGTACATAGTTTTCTACTCCAAGAAAACAAAAGTTAATTTAAGGAGGGCGAGGCTGATTTAAATCTAGGATTTTTAAGATGCATCCTGCTTTGGCCACTCCTTCAGCCAATTAGGTTGCCTGAAACCCCAATTTAGGTTGTTAGGCAAGTGAACCTGTCTTCACCCACACTGACACGACTTCCCAGTTGGAAGAACACTGAGGAACATCTAAACGGCTTGTTGCATTGGTGCAATGGCTTGAAAACTTTCTCGACACTCACAAAATCATTAGTAGTTATTGCACAGTAGTAAGACACATAAAATTAACACAAACTCTTCCACTAGCCTACCTGTAAATTAATTTCTCCTCAAACACTTATCAATTTCAGGTTGACAACAGACAGCAGAGGGACATTAACCTAATGACCAAATGTTTTACAGTACATATATATATTCCGGCTTGAAATCATCTGTAATCTGCCTGGGATTTGGTTTGACAGGTAGTTGTGTAGACCTTTCGTTGGTTGATCTCCATCCACAACAGCCTGGGATAGCAGAAATTGTGGGGTTAGGTTCTTAGGCCTAACTGCTCAGGATAGGTTTGCTGGGTATTTTAGGTTTCTTTGTGGCTTTGTGGATGATTTTACACTTTGTTCTGGGAATTTGACAAAATAGTAACTTCTGTGGTGATTCATTATTGTCTCAAACTTTCTTCCGTTGGACAATTTGGCTCTGACTACGGTTCAGCAAAACCCTAGAGCAAGAGGAGTAGCATTTGTGACCCTTTCCAGACTGATATGCGTCAACAACTGTTTTCCAGAGGGGTTTAGGAGTGTATTTAGATCATAGCATAAAGGGGCTATGGAAGCTGTTTGCTGACAACCTCAGTCTAATGGCAAGATTACCTGATTAATGGCAAGCTTACCTGATTACCTGACACACAGACAAAGGAAACAAGCACCTTACTTGGTATATTTTTCTCTCATACGTACCTACACAGAGTGTAAGTATGCTCCTTGTATGAGTATTCAAACCAAGTGCTGTGGAAGATCCCAATTTGCACAGAACCAAGAGATGGCCCCAACAAAAACACAATTACCTTACCATTAGCCTCCAACTGTGAACCATTACAGCTGCAGTCATATTTCTGCATAAGAAAACACTGTTGATTGATCATTGGTTAGGCTGTGAAGCTGAACAGTAAGATGAGATCCTTAAGCATCCTACAGAAGTAGACTTAGAGGTTAAGTAATTAAAATAGGAAAAGGATACACAACAACAACCAAGAGTGTGGATATCTCAGTGAGCACAGTTCAATAATCATTAAGTGGAAGCTGCATCACACTTACAACGCAAAGCCATAAAAATGCTGTCTCGAAACGCAGCACTCAAGCAGTAAGGCGACTTGTGAGAGAGCCACAGAGAGGTAAACAATCGCTATGAAAGAGGAATTGGACACACATGAGTTAGGGGAATATAGATTAACCATTTGGCTGATTAATCGGCGCTGATAGGACGTTTTACAAACGATTGCTATCGGCAGAACTTGGCTCCAATAGTGGCCGATTGCTGAACAGCCTCTACTGGACACTTGCGACTTACATCACCTTGCGATGAGTCGGTGGCTCCATACATGAAGTCAAGGTAATGTCACTCTGTACACTACCTGAGATAATGTATATATAAATTAATGTTATCTTAGTTAACGTTAAGACAGCGTTATTTGTTTTTATGATAAGGTTATTGGTTATAGAATGACATTATAAATGCATTAGACTGAAGATAACTGCTGCTCTGCTGAAAGCATGCAGTCTCTGTTTTGCTAGCAAAGTTGGTTGTTAGAATGTGACTAGCCTAAGTGCAAGCCTAGCACAACTATGGGCCAGTGGCCATATCTGATCATTTCGGGGGCATTTTTGCTGAAAATGTGTCCTGATAGTAATCTAAACAACTGTTAAAGACACAATAGAATGGCATTCTTGCTTGTTTTCATGAGACTCGAGCAATGGCACTGAGTGTGCAGGAGAGGCGCTGCCATAAAAGCGCGACTTTAAATTAAGTTTTTCAATGTAGACTACATCAGTGATAATTTTCTCAGAAAGCAATTCTCCACTCCAAGAATAAAACCTTAAGCGTATCATTTTGGCGATAGGGTTGGAAAACCGTGCGGTCCAGGGGTAAACGCTAGAACAGCTGATTATACAGCAAGCCTGAAAAGTGGCATTCAAGTAGTATTGGTTTTTAGTTTATTTCTCCCCGCTTAAGTTCTTTTTCCATTATATAACAAAACACTATCGACTCCTTATTAAGGAGGAAAATAATCCATTCAACTTTTATTTTACTTACCAATGTGGCGTTCTATCCAGCCATGTAACTATCCATTCATGAAATCTCACACTTTTGTACTATCCTTACCCCGGGAATATGCACATAACATTAATGGTTTGAGTGGCATTACAAAGTAAGGGGACGTGCAACAGAAGTAATCCTTCATGGCCTGTGATCAATCTCAGAACAGCATCGCCCATTGTAGGGCATAATTCTTTCCAACAATGTAATCCACCAAACCCAATGTGGTCTCAGGTGACTACGCAACATTTTACGTGTCTTTAATAGGCAGAATTCGTAGGATATATTGTTAGATAAAGTAACGTTAGAGTAATTATCATTAATATGTTGTATTAATATGTTTGTAGTTGTCCGGCAGGTAAAAATATCAAGGGCCAAAATTTTCGGTGGGAAATATGCCAAATAAATAGATTAATAGCAAACTAAATAGCCTAATAGCTGTCAAACCCTCTTCTGCACCCATGGCTAATACATCCTATTGGAAATGACATAATTAATGTTGTATTTGTTGAGTCGTTTCTAACATTGGCTTCAAAATCCCTTATTCAGATTGGAAACATGATTTTGTAATCCAAATATTGTGTAAAAAAGATAGTTGTCAATAAAATTATTGTGATCTGACTAAAATGTTTGCGATCAGGCGATTATATATGTCACGTTCTGGCAATTCCCCTAGCCATCTTTGCGCTGGCTGGGGCCATAGTCAGGACGGGACTAGAAGAGATGCCTGTAGGCATCTCTATGTGATTGGGTCTCCACAATTGGAGGCAGGTGTGGATTGTTGCCTCCAATTGGGGAACCTATTTAAGTTGATGGTTTGTCCAAAGTGGTGTGGTACATTTTGGATTTGTCAGCCATAGGCTATGCTACCCTACCCAGTCACAGGAGCTGCTTTAAGTTTGTTTTGGTTTCTGTTCTCATTAAAACATGGAATACCTTCACCCGTTTGCCTCAGCGTTTGTGTCCTTCAACCAGCACTGTGACAATATAATAATTGTGACAGCCCTATTTGTAGCCTATATGTTCAGTTCGCAAAGATTGTGAAGAGTTCTTTCTGCTGACTAGTTTAAAAAACAGTTGTTGGATCATAGCGTTTGTGTTTTATTGCTGTTTAAATGTAGGCTATTATATGGCAGTTTAAAACATATGTCCGCTAGCAATTCTCTTCGGCTGTCTAATGTAAACTCTGATACAGCTCCCACCCACAATGTTAGTTTGCAAACTATTTAGAATCAGTCAGTTTGATGTTCAGTTCCAGACTGATTTGCTTATTTTGGTATTTTCTTTGACTTAGATGTTCAGTTCAACAATTATCCTGCATCTAATAAAGTCAAAGGTTGTTCATTCTCAACATTCACTTTTTTCACGGAGCGTGGTGGTATTGGCCGATTAATCAGTTATAGGCTTTTTCCTGCTCCAAACTATTGTTATTACATTCACCAAAAGGATTATTAGGAACACCTGTTCAATTTCCCATTAATGCAATTATCTAATCAACCAATCACATGGCAGTTGCTTCAATGCATTTAGGGGTGTGGTCCTGGTCAAGACAATCTCCTGAACTCCAAACTGAATGTCAGAATGGGAAAGAAAGGTGATTTAAGCAATTTTGAGCGTGGCATGGTTGTTGGTGCCAGACGGGCCGGTCTGAGTATTTCACAATCTGCTCAGTTACAGGGATTTTCACGCACAACCATTTCTAGGGTTTACAAAGAATGGTGTGAAAAGGGAAAAACATCCAGAGGTCAGAGGAGAATGGACCGACTGATTCAAGCTGATAGAAGAGCAACTTTGACTGAAATAACCACTCGTTACAACCGTGGTATGCAGCAAAGCATTTGTGAAGCCACAACACGCACAACCTTGAGGCGGATGGGCTACAACAGCAGAAGACCCCACCGGGTACCACTCATCTCCACTCCAAATAGGAAAAAGAGGCTACAATTTGCAAGAGCTCACCAAAATTGGACAGTTGAAGACTGGAAAAATGTTGCCTGGTCTGATGAGTCTCGATTTCTGTTGAGAATTTGGCGTAAACAGAATGAGAACATGGATCCATCGTGCCTTGTTACCACTGTGCAGGCTGGTGGTGGTGGTGTAATGGTGTGGGGGATGTTTTCTTGGCACACTTTAGGCCCCTTAGTGCCAATTGAGCTTCATTTAAATGCCACAGCCTACCTGAGCATTGTTTCTGACCATGTCCATCCCTTTATGGCCACCATGTACCCATCCTCTGATGGCTACTTCCAGCAGGATAATGCACCATGTCACAAAGCTCGAATCATTTCAGATTGGTTTCTAGAACATGACAATGAGTTCATTGTACTAAAATGGCCCCCACAGTCACCAGATCACAACCCAATAAGGCATCTTTGGGATGTGGTTGAACGGGAGCTTTGTGCCTTGGATGTGCATCCCACAAATCTCCAACAACTGCAAGATGCTATCCTATCAATATGGGCCAACATTTGTAAAGAATGCTTTCAGCACCTTGTTGAATCAATGCCACGTAGAATTAAGGCAGTTCTGAAGGCGAAAGGGGGTCAAACAGTATTAGTATGGTGTTCCTAATAATCCTTTAGGTGAGTGTATATCAGCCTTTGAAAATCTACTATCGGCTGAACTCTACCTTGAGTTACCCAACTGTGATGTGGGAAAAGGTGGTCAGATGAAGCAAAACTCTTGAAATCCTATGTGTGACTCAAACATAACACTGCCCATGCCTTAAGAAAGACTGTCCTTACAGTCAGGAATGGTGGTAGCAGCACCATGCTTGGGAGCTTCTCGTCAGTTGGGACTGGTTGTTTTCCTAAAATAAAAAAAATAGATGGAGCAAAATACCGGGAAATACTATAACAGTACATGCTTCAGTCGGCTAAAAAAAGCTCGGGAGGCCCTGTCAAATTCCTGTCTCAATTCTCAATCCCACTGAGAATCTGTAGCATTGTTTGAAAGTTGTGGTCTGCAAGCTTTGTAAAACCAACCTGAATAACCTGGAGCAAATCTGCCAAAGAAATTTTCCAAAACACATGCAGTTGGGACTGTGACTTGCAATGCTGCACAGAATGAAGAATCCAAAAAAACAGTTTAAAAATTAAGGCAAATCATCCTGATCCTGCATTTAAATGCTACACCGATATACATTTGATTGAGCTGAGTAGGCATTAGTCTGAGGAGGGTACCATTTAACTAGGCCAATCAGCACTGTTGATAAACTATCAGTGGGGCTTAGGTAAGGTACAGTAGCCAAATGGGACAGCTCAAGAACTAGGGGTGTGCGATACCATAAAATGTGGGTTTGATCCAATACCAAGTTATACTGGGCCAGGATCGCCGATATCGATACCAATACCGATACTTTTTATTATTAAAAGCAGCTTATGTATTTTCATGTAGGGTAGAGCAGTGTGTCATGATTTATGAGGTGAATGCATCATCAACAGGCTAAATCTGAATACATTTTTATGACCACATTTGCAATGGTTGTAAGATGAGTGACACCTGTGGGACATTGTAGAAAAAGGGTTACAAAATTAATAAAGCCATGTTTTGCTTTCCACTGACAACCATATGCATGCTAAAACACATTACAATTTTTTAAGGAAAAGTACAATTACTATTATTATTGTAATTTGAATGTGCATATTTGTCAGCATTCTTGTAATCGAGGAAGGAGGAAGCAGACTGCGGAGCTGGTAAGTGTAAGTTCATTTAATATAGGTGAGCTGACATATGCTCTTTCTAGTCGAGACAATCACACACAAAGACAAAGGGAGCAGAGGGAACATATATACTGAGGGGAAAGACTTAATGATGATCAGGTGCGCTAGACGAGACAACAGGTGCAATGAGTTGATGAGCAGGGCGATGGTGTCTGAAGGCCGGTGACGTCGAACGCCGAAGCCCGCCTCCTGCAGGGGGAGGATGGGCAGTAGATGGCGTAGTCGTCACAATATTTAAGATTTTAGGTATATTTTTTCAGTTCCATTATATTAAGTAATGTAAAAACATTTCAATATATTACTTGAATGTAGTCCATATTCAATCCGACTCCTGAAGTAACAGCTGTCATAATTTGGCTGGGAGGTAGGACACAAGCGCAGAGGTCTTCTGGGTAAACGTGGTTTTAATGAAGTTTTACTGAAGAAAATACAAAAGGCACAAACAGCAGGAACGGGTGTTTACAATGCTACTTTATAGATCAGCTTTGAGAACGTCAAACTAACAGCTGTTCGACGGAGCGCAGGCTACTGAGATGGAAGCCAGCGGAAGGGGTAGAACTCCGCTGGCAGACGTTCAAAGGAACAAACAGCCGCTCAATTGAACGATAAAACTTTCCGAGTTAGTCGTTCACAAGTCTTTTACTTAGGCAAAGGCTCAGTGTATGATGTTATCTGTGTTTATCATTACAATCAAACCGAGTCAGTCGTTCACAAGTCTTTTCACTTAGGCAAAAGACTTGTGCTTGTTTTCATATTTTTTTCATGGCATCAGTAATCCGCTGACTATATTATTATAGTCTGTGTTTAATTATCAGTTATAAACCGTGATCATGTTGTAGTAATCCGCTATCAATCGTTCGAATGAACGATACAATTGAACGAGTCACTTGAAAAATGACTCGTGAGTTCCGAGTCACTAAAAAGATTCGTTCAAAATGAACGATTTGTTCACAAATTGCACATCACTAGTGTGCAGTCATAAGCAACAGTAGAGCTGGAGCAGCATGTTTCATGACAACTGAGCATTGTTTGCCCTATTTGACACGTTTTTTAGGATCGATATTTTCGGATCGACATGCCCACTCCTATCAAGAATCCAATAATGATAGTGGTGTCGCTGTTGGAAGCCCGAACGGTGGTCCTGATGCGGTCAATGCTATGCAGCTGTACATAATGACAAAGACAACACAGAAGTGGTTTTGGGACAAGTCTATGAATGTCCTTGAGTTGCCAAGCCAGAGCCCGGACTTGGACCCAATACAACATCTCTGGAATCTTTTTTAAATGGCTGCACAGTGGCATTCCCCGTACAACTTGACAGTGTTAGTGAGGTCTGGGCTCGACAATAACGATGACATGATGGCCAGTATAAAGTCAAGTCGGGACAAACCAAACTAGCAACTCAAACTAGCAAGTCACCAAAACCCTGGAAAGTATTCCTCCACCAGCTTTGCACATCTGGATTTGGGGAGTTTCTCCCATTTTTAACCCTAGATCCTGTGAAGCTCTGTCAGATTTGATTGGGGTGTGTTGATGGTATTATGGGGCTGGGGCACCAGTGAACTGCAATCTTCTAGTGTCTGGACTAATGCTCAATGGAGTTCAAATCCTGACTTTAGCTTGGCCATTAAATTACATTCACAGACTTTGTCCTGTGTGCTTCTTCATCAGTCTGAATTCCAGTGTCCTCTGGATTAGGTTTTCTTCAAGGACCTCTCAGTAATTGGCTCTGTTCATCCTTTCCTCAGGTCTGAAAAGTCTTCAAATACCAGCTACTTAGAAGTGTGACAGGGATAGAATGTAAACCTTTTATATAGTGGATATCTCCATACTTGAGCAGCTGCACATTGTGCACTAAATGTTTACCTATGTTGGAGGTGTGTATTGTGAACCAGGCCCGATGATAAATTGAATAGTTTTCATGAAACACAATGTGTTTTGGATCACCAAACATGATAACTTTCTAACTAGCTAGGGTCGATTTTCCCTCGTGAGAACTTCAATACCTTCTAATTCAGTAGGTTGCTTTGTTATTTTGCCACCACTCAACGTATTAAGGTATTTTTTTATCCAGAAGCCTATATTTGCAGCTGCTTCGTATAATTTCTTACATACTATGGTATGCTGTGTCTCTCCAGGTTTGGGATCTATTTGGTTAAGAAGCTAAAACTGTGACATACATTTTTTATAGTTGTAAATTAGGTTGCAGACATGTAAAAACATCTTTGCAAACTTGGAATTACTTTTCTAGTTGGAAAAAACGTTTGTACACTTGTGAAAAATATTTTCAAACTTTTATTACTATTGTAATTGCAAAAACATTTTGCAAACTTGGAATTATAGTGAGGGAAAAAGTATTTGTTCCCCTGCTGATTTTGTACGTTTGCCCTCTGACTAAGAAATGATCAGTCTATTATTTTATGGGTAGGTTTATATGAACAGTAAGAGATCAATCACATTCCAAACTCTTCACCATGGCCAAGACAAATGACCTGTCCAAGGGTGTCAGGGATAAGATTGTAGACCTACACAAGGCTGGAATGGGCTACAAGACCATCGCCTAGCAGCTTGGTGAGAAAGTTACCACAGTCTCCCTCGGTCTGGGGCTCCATGGAAGATCTCACCTTATGGAGTTGCAATCATCATGAGAACAGTGTGGAATCAGCCCAGAACTTCACGGGAGGATCTTGTCAATGATCTCAAGGCAACTGGGACCATAGTCAGCAAGAAAACATTTGGTAACTAACTCTGCCGGGAAGGACTGAAATCCTGCAGCACCTGCAAGGTACCCCTGCTCAAGAAAGCACATGTACAGGCCCTTCTGAAGTTTTCCAATGAACGTCTGAATAATTCAGAGGTGAACTGGGTGAAAGTGTTCTGGACAGATGAGACCAAAATCAAGCTCTTTGACATCAACTCAATTCACCGTTTTGGAGAAGGAGAAATGCTGCCTATGACCCCAAGAACACCATCCCCACCGTCAAACATGGAGTTGGAAACATTATGCTTTTGGGGTGTTTTTCTGCTCAGGGGACAGTATAACTTCACTGCATTAAAAACAGTTCATGTGAATTAGGTCACAGAGTTGTAATAATGCATGTAATAAAAAAAATACAGGTAATGAATTTGGAAAAAACAAGAGATGTACCTGTCCATATTGAGATAAAGGAACAAAACATACTTGTTAAGGATGCACCCAGGACATCTCCCTAGGAAGGTGTTCCAGGCACATCCAGCTCTATGGCGTGGTGAAGAGGACAGTGGGAACAGGTGTGTGAGTGGTGATTGATGACAGGTGTGAGAACAGGTGTACGCTGGTAACTCAGGAGTGCGAGCGGGGACGGGACAATAAATTCATGTAAATTTATAGACATTTTTTATGGAAAACCGAACTGGCATACCCTTGACAAGGAAAGTCAGTGAGAAAAATACATGTGGTTTTAGAGTTCCATTTCATCTGGATTTGAAGCTATTGAAAATAGTTCATGTGAATTAATCAATCAATCAATCAATCAAAAGTGCTTTCACAAAACACACGGCCTTAAACCCCAGGGAGCAAACAACAATGATGAACTTCAGTGGCTAGGAAAAACTCCCTAAGAGGGCCAAATTTAGGAAGAAACCTGGAGAGGAACCTGGCTCCGAGGGGTGACCAGTCCTCTTCTGGCTGTGCCGGGTGCCCATATTAAGAGTCCAAATTTTAACAGTTCAATGCATGTAGGCTAAGCCCAGAGTCTATATAAACCTAGTCTAGATCGGAGGCAAAACCGAAGGGAAGAGGACGTGGGGGTCAGCAGAGTGGCAGCTGAAATCATCAGGCATTTTCCTGATCTGCAACACAGCCAGGAGGACTTTGGACAGGGACGGCAACGAGTCAAGCCTGGTACTCCACAGGTGTGGGTTAAGATCTCATGTCCTTCTAAGTTTAAAATGACAGAAAACAGGGAAAATTGAGACCCTACTCCCCCAGCACAATATTATAGCAGCGCAAGACATTGGGGCTGAGACAGGTGGGTCCAGTGACACTGTGGCCCTATCTGGAGGAGGCCCCGGACAGGGCCCAACAGGCAGAAAATCAGTCCATCCACATTGCCAAGCATCAACCAATGGGACGCCCACCAACCGCAACCATCCTGAATGAGGGCCAAGTATTGCCAGCAGAGCACAGCTCAATTGCACAAGTGCGCAACAGAGAGACAGTGACTCCGCCCCCGACTGGCATTGGAGGGAGGGCATCCCAGTGGTGATGAGAGCCCACCTGGCAAGACAGCAAGGGTGGACAGTATCAGGCCTTTCTGGTCACCTTCACGCCCCTGGGCCAGACTACACTTAATCATAGACCAGGCTTGAGGGATGAGTCTTTAGTAGATGCTTGAAGGTTTGCACTGAGTCTGCATTTCATTTTGATTGGCAAGTCATTCCAAAGCAGTGGAGCTCTATGAGAGAAAGCCCTGCCTCCGGCTGTTTGTTTAGAAATTTTAGGTACAGTTAAAAGGCCTGCATCTTGTGATCTAAGGTTAAGTGCAGGTATGTATGTCTGGATCATTTCAGCGAGGTAAGTAGGAGCAAGTCCATGAATTGATTTATAGGTTAACAATAAAACCTTAAAATCAGCCCTAACCCTAACAGCCAGCCAATGTAAAGAGGCTAGTACTGGAGTAAGGTGTTCAATTATTTTTGTTCTAGTTAGGATTCTAGCAGCAGTGTGCAGCACTAATTTAAGTTTATTTATTGATTCATCTGGGTAGCCGGAAAAAAGAGCATTGCAGTTATCTAATCTTGGTGTAACAAAAGCATGGATTCGTTTTTCTGCATCCGTTTTTGATAGAAAGTTTCAGATTTTTGCAATGTTTCGAAGATGAAAATAAGCAACTCTTGAGATATATTTTATATGTTCATCAAAGGAGAGGTCAGGGTCGAGGGTTATGCCGAGATTTCTTACAGATTTTTGGGATACAACCATGCAGCCATCGAGGTTCACCGTGAGATATGCCAATAAGAGTCTTTGTTTCTTGGGTCCTAAAACGAGCATTTCTGTTTTTCTTCAGTTTAAAAGCAGGAAGTTCTCAGTCATCCACTTCCTAAAGTCTGAAACACATGCTTCCAAAGTAGCTAATTTCGGGGTTTCTCTATGCTTCATCGAACTTTATAACTGTGTATCATCACCATAGCAGGGAAAGTTGACATTATGATTTCGGATTACATCTCCAAGAGGCAGCATATATATTGAGAACGATAAAGGGCCCAGGACTGAGCCTTGAGGAACACCAAAACACACTTTTGTTTTGTCCGAGGATATAACATCCACACATACGAACTGATATCTTTCAGATAAATAAGATTTAAACCAGGCTAGAACATTCCCACGTAGCCCAATATGGGTTTCCAATATGGGTGACCTAGCACCGAAAATAGCTCCTTCAGTAATTTAGTTGGAATTGGGTCTAGTTGGGTCTAGTAGAACTCATTACAAATTTAGTGAATGTGTCGAGTGATACGGGATCAAAAAGTTCCATTGTCCCTATTGACACCTGTTCAGGTAGATTCAGGACATTCTCAGGACAACTGAGATTTTGGGGACTGTAATTATTTGAGGTGTCAGTTATTTGTTTTCTAATGGTGATGATCTTTTCATCAAAAAAGTTCATGTATTCATTACAGCTAAAGTGAAGACCCACTTCACTTGTTGAGCGTTGCTATTTAGTTAACTTTGCAACTGTATCAAAGAGAAATTTTGGATTGTTTTTGTTCACCTCAGTCAGGTTGGAGTAATACGCTGACCGAGCAGATGTGAGTGCTTTGCTGTATTTAAGTGTGCTGTCTATCCAGGCTAGTCTGAATACTTCCAACTTGGTGGAGCGCCACTTTTGCTACAATTTTCTGGAGGCTTGCTTTAGTGCTCTAGTATTTTCTGTGTACCAGGGAGCAAGTGTCTTGTTCCGTAACTCTTTTGTTTTAAGTGGTGCAACCATATCTAAAGTATTTTGCAGTGTTGAGTTCAGATCCTGGATTAGATTGTTTGCAGATTTATTTTCTTTGTCACTGATGAGCAAGCTTGGAAGAATATCAAGAAATCTATTTGTAGTCCGAGAATTTAAAGTGCGGCTTTTGAAACTCATTTTTTGCGGAGCGAATGGACTTCTTGTTTTTACGGTAAATGTAATAAGACAGTGATCTGACATTCCAGGATTTACGGGGGAAATTATTAGATCTAAAATATTGATTTCTCTTGACAGGACTAAATCCAAGGTATGATTGTGACTGTGTGTTGGATAAAACCCATTGAGTCAAATATCGCTTCAAATGCTTTTTGAAGAAGGTCGTTTGACTTTTCCATATGAATATTGAAATCGCCAAAAATTAGAATACTATCTGCCATAACTACAAGGTTAGACAAGAATTCTGGAAACTCATTGAGGAACATTGTATATGGCCCCGGGCGGCCTGTAAATAGTGGCTATGTAAAACGATTTATCAGCCTGGTTAACTTTCATGAGCAAGACTTCAAAAGAATGAAAACCAGTGATGTGTTTAAGAGTAAATTTATATTTACTGTCGTAGATATTAGCAACACCACCTCCTTTTCGGGATGCACGGGGGATATGATTACTAATATAGCCAGAAGGAGAGGCCTCATTTAGGGCAGTAAATTCATCAGGCTTCAGCCATGTTTCACATAATCCAATAACATCAAGTTTATGATCAGATATCAATTCATTTACTGCAATTGCTTTTGGAGCAAGGGACCTAACATTTAGGAGTCCCATTTTGAGACCGAGGTAATATAGTCATTCTTATTTGTGACTGAGGTGGAGGAAGATTTTATCTTAAGGTTGCTAATGTTAGCGCTTCCTTGTTTAACGTTTCTCAGCCTGGAACGAGTCACAGTCGCAATAGGCAAAGCTGTACTAACTACTCTGGCTATGCTATTGGCAGACTCCACTATGCTAGCAGGTTGGCTAACAGCCTGCAGCCTGTCATGCACCCTATCTCATGGGGCTAGAGTAGTGAGACTCCTGTCAATGTTTCTAGATAAAAGAAGAGCACCACTCCAGCTACAATGAAGTCCATCGCTCCTCAGCATATCAGGCCTGACCCTATTTCTGGGCGAGTCCCAAAAAGAGAGCCAGTTATCTACAAACTCTACTTCCTGCGACTGGCAGAACGTTTTCAGCAAGCGATTGAGTTGGACAAGTCTGCTGTAGAGCTCGTCACTACCCCTAGCTGGGAGGGGTCCAGAGACAATTACTCAATGCAGACACATCTTTCTAGCTAGTTTACACCCTGATTCTATGTTCTGCTTTGTAACCTCTGACTGTTTCATCCCAACGACATTGGTGCCAATGTGAATAACAATATCTCTGTACTCTCTATACTTGGCCAGTTTAAGACTTTACTAGCACCAACCCCAGATTTGCGGCTCCGAATCCAGTGGGGAAAACCTGTTGAAAATCTCAGTCGGCTCTAGAAGCGACCCAGGTTTAACTGGTCGATGGCATTTGTTCCCAGTGACCAAGAGAAAGTTCTTGACTCTATTAATTGAGTCGTAATAATGCATCCATTTATAAAATGAAATACAGACAATGAATATTGATAAAAGGGGTGTACCTTTCAGAGAGGTTAAGGAACAGACCACACTTGTTTGTAGGTCTAACAACCAAAAATTGAGTGTTGTCTAATAACACAAAAAGTGTCTGTACCTATAATTTTCCTTTATTTGGTTGACACAAAATAAACTGTTTTTTAGTCACATTGAATCAGCGGTATTGCACTTTCAAGACGGTCCCTAAACTACTGAACAGTAGTGATGGGTAGTTCGACTCTTTCTACTGACTCGGATCTTTTCGAGACGTTCAGTGAAAGGTCCGATTCTTTTAAGTCATTTTGTTCATTTGAGTCAATAATGCCTAAACCCCCGCTCATCATAATGCCGTTTACGTGCCATCTCTATTAAAAATCCAATACTACATTATTTACTGTACGCTATATGCTATCCAATTATTTGTTGCAAACATGTATTTACGCTGATACATTCTAGATGAATTTTTCTTTGAGATCTTTAAACTAACAGCTGTTAGACGGAGCGCAGGCTACTGAGATGGAAGCCAGCGGAGGGGGTAGAACTCCGCTGGCAGACGTTCAAATGATCGAAACAACCGTTCAATTGAACGATAAAACTTTCCAAGCCAGTCTTTCACGAGTATTTTACCTGGGCAAAGGCTCATTGTATGATTTTATCTGTGTTCATCATTCAAATCAAAAATCAACTACCACATTAATTATTTTAGACCTACCATGTGTCCAAATATATTTTACAAACATGTCTATTATGCTATTGTCTAACAACGTATGCAGTGGTTGGGTTGCACTCGGCTGCCCGTGGTTAAAATGAACGAAACAACCGTTCAATTGAAAGATAAAACTGACCGATTCAGTCGTTCACGAAAGTGCTAGTTTTCATATTTTTCATGGCATCAGTAATCATCTAACTACATTATTATAGTCTGCGTTCAATTATCAGTTATAGAAATGTCTTTATGTTCCTGCCTTGATCTATTTATCTCTGTGAATGCACATAGTTGATCAGAGAATTGTGCTGAAAGACCGGGCATGAAGCAAGTGATCATGTTGTATTAATCCGCTGTCTAACGTTCGAATTAACTATACAATTGAACGAGTCATTAGAAAAATGACTCGTGAGTCCCGAGTCACTTAAGAGTCGTTCAAAATGAACAATTCGTTCTCGAACTGCACATCACTACTGAACCATTCGACAGTGTTTCGCGACATCTTTGGCTCAAAACGAAAAGGGTTTACATTGTTCTCTGCCCTAATCCAGTTGTATTTATTCTAATGTTGTCTTTGTACTAGCTATTGACGATCAAACTCCTAATATCAAATATAAAACAGAATGAACCCCGTCGCGTCTTTTAGGTCTCTCACTGGGAATAAGGAGTTGGTTTAAATGCTAGTGCATAGGTCCAAACCGAGAGGAGTTGTGGGAAAATTCGATCGCTTAAAAAAATACGATCGCAGTGTGATGCACTGGCACTTAACCGAACCAATTTCAATGCAATAATTGCTAGGACAGACCTGCAAAGACATGTGGTTCTCGTCTCATAAAACCATTCTCTGACACTATACGGCTAGAGCAGAACAGCTCGTTTTGCTTTGCTGCACGCTTTGAATCACTCTTGTCCAATTAGAAATCTCCCGTGTTTTCACGTCACCTTTTGGTATCGCCTCAGCTCGCTTGTAACCTCCACGAAGCAGGTACTACCCCAACTTTAGGCCGGTGCAAAAGCAAAAATGGCGAGCCGAGTCGAGCTGATAGCATGCAGTGGAAAAGCTCCCAAAGCGGGTAGAGACGAGCCGGTACCATGGAGTGTAAAGGCGCCTTAAGCCTACAGACAACAGTAAGCACTGGACAGCCATACTGTCAATTATCCGAGGAACTATAATCAAACTCATCCACTAATCCTGCATTAAATATTAAAATAACAATTTAATCTGTTATCTTCGATATACTGTCTTGCTGATTTTTTCAGTATTTGCAAGATACCTGCAGGATTTATTTCCCGAAGGACTACATACAGGATTCCCATAGGATCCTAATAAAGTACTTCCTAATCCTGCAGGATATACTGTACTGTACTGATTTTTCCAGCACAATCTTTCCGAAAAGGGAGACTCAACGATTTATCCTTGACTCTCAAAGCATAGCATTTAATACTACACTTGATGAGTAAATTCAGTCTCCGGCAGTCATGGCTCTGGCCCATTGACACAAAGGTGCACAGTAGACCCAGGCAAAAAAATGCAGGCACAGTGTCATAAGATAAATCAATATTAATTGACAACCAAATTAGCATTGAGAAAGACAACCGAAATATTCACATAAGGTAAATAAAAATGTTGTTAGGCATCAAAATAATCATACATTAATGTATACATTTGTACAGTAAATCAGGGCTGGTTTATTGATTTTATCAATGGCAGTATAACCATAAAAAGCACCATAACAAAACTCTACATTAAATATAACTCAAGGTACTATTTTTTAAGTTTACAAAATGCTCCAAAAAAACAGAAAAGTGGACCTTATGTGTAAACAGTAAACAGATTTTTTGATTGACAGCTTAATTTTTTAGTTACAGATGTTAAGATTAGCTAAAAAGGCTTCAAATTTAGCAATATTACGGTTGATACTTCAGACTCTTTTTGCAAAAAATTTTCAAGCCCTAAAAAAATTATTATTCACATAATTATTATTTTATTTTTTTAGATGCTGTTGGGCTCTGGTCAAAGTAAGGATACTACATAGGGAATCGTGTGCCAATATAAAGACAAAATTACATTTCAAGAAATGAATGTTGTTCTGGAAGCTTCCTATTGAACATATACACAGCCAGACCTAGCTGGGCAGTAAGTACCACGTCATTAGATTAACCAAATGTCAAAGTGATAATACACAGTGATAGCATGGTGGGGGAGGGTATACAGAGGGCTGAGCTATAAACACAGGGATTAAGGAAGGAGCAGAGCACTGAACAGCATATTCAACACAAACATTCTGTCAGTGCAGCACACTCCGCCGCACAGTCCCTAACTCCTTCCTTGTCTGTTCTCTCGCTCTCTGTAATTACACCAAGTAAAACAAAGTTGTGTGTTAATTCTGGTAAAAATAAAAGGTGATTTCAGTTCCAAAGCATATCGGTCTGTTTTCTCTATTACTCCATTATTCAAAGCTATGATGTGATCACATGACGATGGAGCAGGTCAGAAGCATCGTTCTAGGTTTGACAGCTAGAGCTGGAGGATAAACCAGCTTTTCACAAGTTGATCTCTAAAAGTAAGTAGATCACAGTCCAGAACGTCACAGATCAAATAGTTTTGTATTTTTGTAGTAAATATGACAACTTGAAATGAATTTTGGTCCACCACAATGGGGGGAATACCTATAGAAAGGACTGTAATTCCTAAAAGTTCACAATTTATGGTTGTACATACCCTGAAATTAAGGCTGCCAGTCTACAGTTTAACATCTTAATCATTGTTTCATTTCAAATCCAATGTGCTGGAGTATAGAGCCAAAACAACAAAACATATCTCACTGTCCAAATACTTCTGGACTGCACTGTACTTCGGCACTTTATTACAATTCTTATCTTCTGTTATTGTATACTGAACATTCATTGACTATTATGTATATTATGTAATCAAAATACCTGCTTAGGTTTGATCATTCTATGTTTGAAAATGTGGTAAGATACATTTTTGTGAAAATTGCTAGGCATAATGGACAATGTGACTCAATATTAGTTATAGGAGTGTTCTGACAGACTGAAGACCAGCCAGGCCAGTGTGAGAAAACACCATGCACTGCCAGGTGTATGCGTTACATTTGTATCTCTGTAGTTTTCAACATGGTGGAATTGCACTTAGCATAATAGGCCAGTGTTGTGACAGTGGCCCTACACAAGCCAGTCAGCTGACCTACATGCCGCCGAGAGAATAGCACCCCTTAACCCCAATGCCCAAGGGCACAGCTGTTTCATATGAGAATAATAACAAATGGCAACAGTATTCCTATTTAAAGTAGGCCTACATGGCATAAAAAAGGAAATATGACCAGTTTTAATCTAACCACCATACAAACATGTGAAAACAATGAATCAATATGGAAACAATCATAAACCATTTAAATTGACTACCCTAAAAAACAGAACAGCACATGACTTCACAGTGAAACAATAGCCAGTAACTACTCAATAGATACAAATGTTTCCAGAGGAAACAATTTGGTATAATTTTTTTTCCCCACAGCAACTCTTAGAAATCCGACAAGCAATACATAAGAGCTTCAAAACAAATACTGATTGAACCTTTAAGTATCTGCCCCAACCAGGGTGAAAACTGCATTTCAAGTAGTCTTGTAATCCATTTTTAGTAGGAAAAATAAAAACGATTTCAATGGAATATTCTCTACCACATATTGGTTCACTAGTGGTCACATATTTCAGCTCAGTGCATGAATGCTTACTATCTTACATTTAGTAAGTAGCACTTATCCACAGTGACTTACATGCGCAATTAGGGTTAAGCGCCTAGCAAAACTGTGTCCGATCAGGGATTCAAGCCAGTGTCCTTTCCCTTACTTGCCATACATTTTAACTATTAGTCATCTACTGTATCTACTGTACTGCGTCTATTATCTAACATTATCTCTCTTCAAGTATATACAGAAAAATATAGGTTAAATTTGTGAATTTGTGAAATTCTAAACTGATTTTGTCTACTTCACACACCCTAGTAGTAGTAGAATCCATTGCCAGTTATTGATCTATATTGTCTTATCAAAACAGTACCATCTGATGTGGGACCAGGCTCATGCTTCTCTGTATATTCAAACATTGTCGTGGTATACATGGGTGTCACCCATGCCAACCATCAGTACGTAAAAGCTTGGTGAAACATTCAATTGAACAGAATTGCCGGTTTTAGTAGTGGTTGGGACGTGTTGTATTTTGAATAGACAGCTCAGTTTTAATGTAGGGCCGCATTTGAAAAGGTAAACATTTTCAACTTCAAGCAGTATCTACTGTGGTTTAAAGAACACAAGCTGGATTGCAACATACTATAAACATTCAGAAATTATTCATACCATATTCAACAAACAGGCTGGATGCAACATGTTGGGAAAAACTGAATAAAATATTGGTACCATATTGAATAAAAAACACTAGCAAGGTCTGTAGAAAAAGTACCATTAGTTTTGTCCCCTGGAAGGCAATGGGGTTATTTATTAGTTGGCATACAACATCCAGTTGAGTGCTGGCTTCTACTCTAACCTCTAGGCTACATGCAACTCATTGTCCCATGACATTATTTGCTGTAAATATATGGGGTTGGCTTCTTTTTCCCTATAGCATTTTTCTACTTCTACGTTACCCACACAAGGTGTTATGGATTTCATGTAAAATGTGACATTTACAGGAAAAAATATATATATTTTAGACCTATTTTGGGAGACATTAAATTAGACTCATTAAGTCAGTGGTTTTTTAAAGTTCAAAAACAAAAAACATAACCAACAAAGTATCCTACCTTCTTGCACAGGAATTGCCAACAATGATTACAGAGTACCCTTCTGCCTTAACTTTGTTTGGGTGTTCTAAAAAAAAGTGTCCCTTATTCATTTGATGGACTGGGAACATTTTTGTGGAAATCATGCAATCTGCCTGCACAACAAGCAGAGTTCCACTTCTTTTCAAACGTTTCTTTTCTTTGTATTGTTTTCATCCTGACGATGACCCCATGGTAAACTTCTTTGTTGTATTGGTGAAATCATTTTGGGGAGCGCTGTCTGGCTAACCGCTTCATGAAGCAACAGGTCACTGTGGCGATGATGACCACACCAACAAACAGGGCAGAGGATACGCCCACAACCAAAGGGATGAGGAGCAAGTCGGCCGCTGCAAAGGAAGACATAGAGATTAGGAAAATGGGGGAAATAGTAGAGTCAAAACAATAAATGTCAGAGAAAGCAGGGAGGTATAGAGCTAAAGGTTGAGTTTGTTATGCTTGAAAGATTACTACAAAACATGGCCAAAAATATCTGGATACGAGTGCTTTCAAAATGTAGTATAAAACAAATGGGTTATGCTAAGGGTTTTGTGCTGAAGACTGACACAGTTCTAACACAAATGGCCACCGAGTACCAGCAGCAAGCGAGGATCACCAATTACTGCTAATGCTACGTGCACACTGCACGCTAAACTCGCAGACCACTCAATCTCAGATGAGCTGTTGCAGAGCCTTCCCTTGCGTGCACACTGCCCGCTCGAACAGGGCGTATCTCCCAAATTTATGCCAGTGACAACCATGGATTGTAAAAAAAAGATGTCTGTAGTAACCGTGACGTCACCCATAGGTGTCTGAAGTCCCGCTTTGAAGCTTAACAAAGGCTAAGAAGCTAGGCTAAATGCTACCAGTATGCTACTGTGTTGCTAACAGTTGGTAGACAGTCAAAACTATAGTTGAAACTATACAACAAAACGTAAAAGCTCAAAATGCTCAAAATGCTTCAGCGTTTTTAAAAATTTAAATGTGGTCATTTTGCAACGGTAGATTTTGTCAAGATGATAGACTGTAAAAAATAGGTAGTTTTGCAGATTATATATTAGATTTTCACATAACTTTAGTTATGAGCACTGTATGGTTTTAGCAAGCTTCAAGTGGCCATTCGATGAATTGCCGTTTTTGGCACTTCCGGGTATGCTTCATTTCTCAGCCTTGGAGTTTTCCACTCTACTACTAAAAACGTATTACAAAGATGCCAAGTCAATGATGTGTCAATGTTCAAATGACAATTTACTTAGTTTTACATTATGAATGTATCATTTACCCGTGAGCCTAACAATCTCTGAAAACGTCCATGCATACATTTGTTTGAATTATATCACAGCATGAAGCCAGAGACGCATCATAAATAATGGGAAAGCCGGACACTGCAATTATTAAGTTGGTCTCAATGTTTTTTTTACCTGGCACGTGAGTTTATAGCTAGCAAGTAGAAGAAAAGGGACTTCAAGATGCGGAGAACATCTGCCCTACCATTGGTAGTTGCCGAACTCCGTCACTGCCCACTCGCTGGAAAGTAGCATAAAGTTGAAAATGTCTCAACTATCGCTGGGAGATTTTTTTCTGCGACAATATCTCCGCCCACTTTCGCCGTAATTTGCTGACTATCATAGGAAATGAAAGACAGCGAGCCTCTTCGTAGCTTGAGCGAGCAGACAGCATGCAAGTAGGGTAAGTAGCTAGCTCGCAAGTAACGTTCGAGATTGACTACCTGATATATAGATAGATCGATCTATATCTATATCTCTATCTATCTATATAAGTATAGTTAGCGAGCTATATGTATGATGTATCAGATTTAAAACTAAGAAACATAAATATTGATATCATTATCCCCACGCCTATTCCATTCGGTTAGTGTGTTTTGTGGAAAGATTCTAGCTTCAGCAAAGCAATTTTATCATACTTATTCAATAAGTTATTGACAAGTAAAATTAAGAAAAATCATAATAGCTTAATGACCCTTCAGGATCATTGTTTACTGAACTCAAGGGAAATTAAAACAATTGTGCAAAACATTTTCTACAGATTCTAACCGCCTTAAAATTCAACAACCTATCATTGCATAGCTCTTTGTCAAAAAAACATTTCTCTGTAACTTCTAATTTCTTTATTGTATTCCATCTTTCCTGTCATCCACTTGCTACCAGTACATATTGTGCCTTTCCCTTCTAGGCTACCACACCGCTAGGGCCACTTTAAAACCCCTTTGAGATGCAATGGAATGCCAACTGCAAGCCAGGCCTAATTGCCTGACATCAGTGTCCCATCTTCCTAATGTTCTTGTGGCTTGAAGAAACTGTTACAGCAGCAAGAGGCCAGACCAACTGTTAATGCCCATGATTTTGGAAGGAGATGTTTGATAAACCTAGGTGTCCACATACTAAATGTATGGTAGCTGTCAAAGCATTAGGAATATGTGCATTCACTCCCTCTGTGGGGATTAGCATTGACTCAGAACACCTTATATCTACCATTCATGACTCAGCCACACACCCCAAAATGAAATCCTACTCATTAAGTAGACTTAAACTGCAACTAAATCAGCAGTCATGTGTCACCATGTGAGTTGACGCTGTCTTTCCCCACTATGACCGACTAGTCATATACCTAAATTAGAAGTGAATTGTATTACTTCAGGGACAGGTCGAAATACAGATCAAGGATTTTTCTGCTACGGAAACCCTAGGACGGGCCACTTAAACGTTTGTTCGGCACATCCAAGAAGAAAATGCCAAAAAGACATTGAAATCCATCTAATTTCAGTAAGAAAATATGCATTCATTTTCTAAAGCAATATAGTACTAAGAAGCAAAGTTGGCCATCCGATAGCCTATCTGCTATTAAAAAACTAGTTATTTTCATCTTCAGCAGAAGTGTCTGCCAGCTACTAGCGCTGTAGTAAGATAATCGTTTCTTCACTGACAGTGACACGGCAAAGATACTGTGAAGCGAGAGTAATCGCCCAGACGTAAGACTCTACCATGTCTATCAGATACGTTGTCTGTATGATTAAAAGTTAGCTATGGTAATGCTGCCGCCTGTGTTTTAGTTTTGTGAAGAGTCAGACAGGTAGCTAGATAAGGTGTACATTTTTTGCCTGTGAAACCATGGGAAAAGGCAAACTAATGTAATTCTCTATCTGTCAGAGTGAGGCAACACATGTTAGCTACATAAGCAAGGTGACCACAAAGCCTCAAAATTTCACTGATAAAAGTTTTTAAGCAAATGTTAAATACAATTCTAATTCTTTGTGCAATTCAAGCAAGTTTTCCCTTGAGGACAATGAATTGTAAACTAGTGAGCCAGTGACTGAAGCTAGGGGGGCAGAGGTGCTGGAGGAGCAGCAGGCTGAGGGACAGCCAACAGGAGTTGGAAGACAGGGACTAAACCAAGAGAGTTACAGCGGTGAGCACGATTTTTATTTAGGCATTATAGGAATAAAATCCTGACCAATTAGCATATGCAGTATACAGTCTTAATAGTAGTAATAAAACCTTTAATAGATATGGCTTTATAAAAAGATATGCTAAATATTATCACATTACAATACAAGCAATTTATTAATAGTGTACTAATTCGTAACCTAGTCAGCTTTATGGGAATTTATTTCAGAATTTCAGGTAACTGATGACTCCAATTAAGTTCTAACAACATCAAGGAATGATCAAAAGAAACAAGATGCATTTGAGCTCAGTTTGGAGTGTCATGACCAAGGGTCTCAATAATTATATACATTCAATATTTCCGTTTTCATTTTAAACAAATTTCTAAGACTAGGATTTTGTTTTCTCATTATGGGGGTTTGTGTGTTGATTGATGGCAAAAAAGTAATACATTTTTAATTCATTCTATATTATTTCGTTTAGGAGACGTAGTATAAATATTTTGCAACACAACACAATCTTCTAGATTACATGTTACATAATTTAGTGCATACATTTTCATGCTGGCTTCCCCCCATGGGCATCAAACCCACAAACCTGGTGTTGTAAGCACCACATCAAGGAGAGACACCAATGCAACTCACCTCGTGCATACAGGTAAACCCTGACATTCTCTGACTGAGCTTTGGCTCCGGTGTTGTACCAGACTCCCTGGGGGTCCTGTCCCCACACCTCTGCCTGGCAGACAAACAGGCCCTGGTCCTCAGACTTGGCTGAGAAGATCCTCAGCCTGTAGGTCACAGGAGACACCCGATCTACGCTGACCTTCACGCCAAAAGGATAGTGGAAATAAAACAAGACACTTATTTTAGTCATTTGGCAGAACCCTCTTATTTAGAGCATTTGCCTACCGCATAGCATTTATTTTTTTCAGTGCATTCAAGTAAGGCAGTTAATGTAACCACAGCCCCTAGTGCATATGTTCTGCTGCAGCATGGCATCTCATCCAGCCCACAGCCCTTCCAGCAAAAAGCTCTATCGTTCCCCACTGTCTCGATAAATGAAGCATGAATTTCCTGAAAAAACATCTTTAAAATATTAACATTCTGTATTTTTTTCTTTAGATTTCAAATAAATTCTTAAATGTACCTCAGAGCTGTTGTTAGTATGAAGCCTGGAAAGTCCTTCATGGGTCAACGAGGCTAACACCCGCCCCTTCTCTACAGCTTCTCTGTCTGAGCCGCCTTTAGTTCCACCCTCCTGGACAGGAAGAAACACCTTCTGCAGCCATTGGACCTCAACCTGAGCAGGGCCGGTGGTTACCACGGACACGTTACAGAGAAGAGTGACGGTGTCCCCTCTCTTGAGAAGAGGGCCGCGGGGAAGTTGGGCAAGTGCGGACACCTTGACCTCTGCCAGGAAACAGGCACAGAGATTCATGTTGAGAATTCAATTAGGATCACCTCTCTTTAGTTATTAGGTTATTAATTCAATTAAACTGATCATTCAAAGTCAATGAGTTAATCTTTCAGCTTAACTAATAAACAACGTGCGTCTAAAGCTACTGGCTGCATTAGCCATGTGGTCCCTGAAATCCTGTAATTCCTAGTTAATGTCATATACACTGCTCAAATAAATTAAGGGCACACAATCATTACAGTATAACACAAAGTCAATTCAACTTCAGGGATATCAATCTCTCCAGTTAGGAAGCATAAGTGATTGTGAATCAGTGTCATCTGTTTAGGTGCAAACTAAAGTGACAACCATTTCCCATGGAAATGCAACAGCACGACATGAGGAGAGCTTGACAGAGAAATAGAAGGGCATCAACACAGCAGCCGGCATTTGTAGGAACAGGAGGACCACTGCCAGAGCCTTACAAAATGACCTCCAGTGGGCTTCTGTTGTGCATGTTACTGACCAAACTGTCAAACAGACCACGAGGGTGGCATGAGGGCACAATGTCCTCTTGTGGGACCTTTACTCACAGCACAGAACGACACAGCTCGATTGGCATTTGCCAGAGAACACCAGAAGTGGTAGGTTCCTCATTGGTGCCTTGTTCTCTCAGAGCAGGTTCACACTGAGCATGTGACAGAGATGAAAAAGTCTGGAGACACTGTGGTGGACATTATGCTGCCTGCAACCACATCCAGTCTGACCGGTTTGGCGGTGGGTCAGTGATGGTCTGTGGAGGCATGTTCTTGGAGTGTCACATAGACCTCCATGGGCTAGCTGACTGCTGTTAGGTACTGGGATTAAATCCTCAGACCCAATGTCAGATTTTACGCTGGTGCAGTGGGCCCTGGGTTCCCCCTGGTGCAGGACAATGGCTGTCCTCATGTGGCCAGAGTGTTTAGGCAGTTCCTGGAGGACGAAGGCATTGATGCTACTGACTGGCCCTTACGTTCCCCAGAATCCAACTGGGAAATTATGTATCGGTACATCCAATGCTGCCCAGTAGTGCCACAGACTGTCCAGGAGTTCACTGATGCCCTGATCAAGGTCTAGGAGGAGATCCCCAGAACACCATCCACCGTCTCATCAGGAGGATGCCCAGATGTTGTTGGGAGTTCATATTGGCATGTGGGGGCCATACACACTACTAAGTCACATTATGAGTTGCCAAGATGAACATCACGCAAGTTGGAACAGTCTGTGATTTCAATTGTTTACTTTGAGTTTGAATCCAGCCCTGATATCGGTTGGTGATTTTGGTTTCCATTGACCATTTATGTAATTTTATGCAAAATATTACACAATGTACAGTAACGTTTTGAATGTATATATTCTATTGATCTAGACCCAATGTGTGATTTCAGTGTTCCCCAAATTGATTTGAGCAGTCTATTGAAATGAAAATTCTTACAAAGGGCTGTGAACTAGGGTGGAGAAATGGAACTACACGTTTGGGTCTCAACTGTTGAGGAATATGATTGATCAATATTACCTTTGGTCTTGAGGTTAACAGTGACACCCTCAGATCTCTGAGTAACAGTGGCCGCAGAAGAGGGTCCTGGGATACGTTTCCCAGCAAAGACACTCACAGCGCAGCGGTAGACCCCGGAGTCTGCCGGGTGGGCTGAAAACAGCCTGAGAGAGTACTTCCCCTCAGTCTCTTTCTCCATGGAACCCCCTCCCCCCCGGCTGGAGTCATCCCTCCAGGTCACTACACCATCAGGGCTGTAACGGGCAATCTCCTCCTAGGAATGAGAGTTCTAAAGTTAATTTCCTGCAATTCCACTAATTTTACTTTTGGTGCGTAGAGAAAACTTTATGGATCGTATGCAACTTCCCACCAGTGTAGCCTCTACTATCTCTCCAAAATTTTCATTTTTTGCTGTGTCTTTGGACCCAATTAATCGATAATGGCATTTGTTGCCAGTAATTTTTATATTGATTATAGTTTTAATTTGATTAGTTGTTGCATTCCTTGGCAGTGTCGTATGCAGCCTTTGATAAAGATGAGTTAAAATACTGAATAAAATAAAAAACACTGATAATGATATTTCTTAATTATTGGCACTGAATGATTCTTTAAAAAAAATCTGCAATAATGAAACTATATATCTGCAATAAAAAAATCTGCATTATAGAATATTAGAGAATAATGTTCCATAATGTTCTATTAAGTATACAAGTTTAAGTATAAAAAGGGTAATCAACCACAGGAAATAGAAATCATGAACCTTCTAAGCAGTGAAATCTGAACATTGTGTTGTACTGCATCATAGCTATATCTTTTGCAAACTGGAGATGAGGAATAACACATTATGACAAAGTTGCTTGCAGACTCACATTGTGTTGCCACAGATTACACGAGTCATGTTGCTTGAAAATTATTAACATTTGGAAGTGCTGAAAAATATATATATAGTTGTTTCATTTTTAACAAAGCATCATAGAAATGTTCGGTTTTGGATGGATTACCCCTAAGGAACTGTATTAGATTAGATTCTACTTTATTGTCACTGAACAGTAGAAGTGCAGTACAACAAGATGCAGTAAGCATCTGACCAGAAGTGCAAATAGAGGGCAGAAAATATACACATATTAAGTATACAGCTTCGGACAAAATCAAGAGACCACTGCACCTTCTTCAAAAAAAGTTGAAAAGGGAAGTTTTGAGTGAGGAACAGAAACGTTCAATTTGCAGTGGTCTCTTAATTTTAACCCTTCTGTTCCTCACTCAAAACCTTCCTTTTCACAATTTTTGGAAAGGAAACAAAAAGGTGTAGTGGTTTCTTAATTTTTTCCAGAGCTCTATGTATATTACCAGTGGAATGTGTAGTGTGCAATGAAGGCAAATGCAGTACAAATGGCAATACTAAATTTGCAATGAAGGCAAATAGACGAGGGCATAAAGTTTACAAGTATTAAGTATAGTGTATGTTACAAGTTTAAAATTGCATACCAGTTGTGCAAATGAGGCAAATGAAGGAGTACTGTAGTAGGGTAGCTTGAGTAACCATGATGCAGAGATAGCTGCACTAGGGTCCTCAAGGTAGACGTGTGTAACAACTGTAAAAGTGCAAGTACAATGGCAATACTGAATGTGAAGAGGCAAATTGAATATACAAGGTGCATGTGCAACTGAAATGCAGGGATCAATCAATTAATCAAATTTATTTTATAAAGCCCTTTTTACATCAGCAGTTGTCACTAAGTGCTTTTAGAAAACACCCGGCCTTAAACCCCAAGGAGCAAACAACAGTGGTGTTGAACTTCAGTGGCTAGGAAAAACTCCCTAAGATAGCCGCAGTGAGGTACCTGAGGTAGACACGGCTTCCTGTTTTACTGGGGTATGAAACAGTTGGTATCAAGCATGTAAAATCCAAAGTCATATAATTCACAAATGAAGAGAGACATACTTTTTGGCCTTGATAAATCAGAAAATACGTAGAACAAAGCCTACCAACAAAAGCTGCCAACAAATGTTAGGGCCTGTTTTTTGGTAAACGGCACTGGCATGCATAAATAATAATGTGTGTTCAAAAAACAAATTCACACCGTTTGTATAATATGGTGTTGCATCTTAGGGGTCCTTAGGGGGCCCAGGGTCAATGGTATCACTAACTCACTAACTCTTCCAAGAACCAGGTCATTTTTGTCAATCACTTGGTGTTCTCTGCTATGAGGTTGCAACTAGGCTGTAACTGGATCTTCTAGCATGCCAATGAAGCAAAGCAGAGATCAAAATATACAAATCAAAATGTTACTATGTCAATCTCAGTCTCCAGATTTCATAATGAAATTAAGAAAAAGGGGTTTGAATAAGAGGCCATTCTATGAGCTTAAGTATCTCAAGGATCTGGAAAGTTTCTGTATGTAGGAATAGTTAACTTGTTTGGTTTGTTTAAATCAAAAGTAAGAGTGTCTTTATAAAATGTTGAAGAAAGAAAATACAATTTTGTTGAAAGTGCACAATGCATTGCACAAAAGCTGCAGGTCTAGGGATGAAAATGTTGGTGTGGTAAGAAAATCATGACAAAATTTGGTACAAGGCGATTAACTCTTAACAAAAGCACTGGCATCCTTGCACTTTATTAAAATAATACTTACTTTCGAATATTGTTGAAAACTCGTAAAAATATTTTTGTATCCACATATGTACATTACCTTTCAAAGGTTTCATGTCACTTAAAAATGTCTCTGTTTTCCCCCCCAAAAAAGGGATGAGTTTGAAGAGCAAATGTACTGTAGCAAAATAAATAGGAACTATAGTCATTGACAAAATGAGAAATAAGTACTTTTAATTGAAATAATATTTGCGTCCTTCAAAAAATCCTCAATTTGCAGATATTACAGCCTTGCAGACCTTTGGTATTCTAGCTGACAGTTTGTTGAGATAATCCGAAGAGGTTTCATCCCACTAGGTTTCCTTAACACTAGGGCCACCAAATTTCATACGGCAGCATTTCTTAGTCCTCACACCTGATTCAAATAATAGACTTGATGCTAGGCTGATTATGTCAATCAAGTGTGTAAGCGTTAGGGCAACATCAATCAGGTGTGTGAGTGCTAGGGAAAAAAAAAAGTGCGTCCCTTTGTGTCCCGAGGACCAGCATTTAGAAACACTGGCTTTGGGAATTGGAGTTTGTAATTAAAATAAAACTGCCATTTTGAAATCTTCACCTTCTTCCTTTCATGACTTTTCCTAAATTGTCTTATATTACATTGTTACTTTGTCAGAATTCTAAACTTACGGCAAACCACTTAGAGACAATTTTTTACCCTGTTTTTACCCCGTTTTACCCTGTATATTTTAGAGACAATTTTTTACCAACTTAATCCGCCAACAGCCCACAGCACATAATGTTGGAACCCAAATGGTACCCAGGCGCTAATCACCCCTCACTGAATGCATGATGTCAATGAATGAATTGAAAACTCGGGGCCATCAGGCCATTGTTATTGTGGAGCCCTGTATATTATCCTTTTACTCTGCTAATCTAATTTACTAATAAAATGTATTGAATAATACACAGCAATGTTTTTACTTGAAGAGTAATAAGGGCAGTTGTAAGCTGCAGTAATCAGGATCTGGTGTGTGTAATGATGGGAAGTACGGGGTGATGTTATGAGGAACAGGTGTGCGTAAGAGGGGAGAGTCCAGGATGATCTGTGACTGCGGAGATAGCAGCCGGAGGCCGGCGAGATCACAGGAGGCATCGTGACAGGGATGGACTGTAAATCATCCTTTATTTATTTATCAAATGTATCATGGTTTTCCAACAACCATGCTTTAGGTATATGTATGGCTATTCATGCGGATATCCTTTGATTGTCCAAACTGATGGATTATGTGTGTAGTTTATCTTCAAAATGAGATCAAAATGAAAACTAAATTGTAATGGATTTATTTTTGAATAATTTAAGTAATGTGTAATTTTAGTTTTGTACATTTGTAGGGCTTAATAAACAAATGAAAATACTATAGCCTGTGTTCTAAGAAAATCGTTCAAAGTATTCTTTTTTAAATGTTTTTTTCATATGATTAAGACCTTCAATACAAACACATTCTTATATTTCTGTTTGCCTGAAAGCCCTGACGGTTCTAGTGTTAAAGGAAAGGTTCACTTTTTTTAACCAGAGGCCTTTTTGCAGATTATCTAACATAATCCTGGACTGTAAATGATTTGCCCGGTTTTCCAAAACAGGAAGGCCAGGTTATATTGATATAGGTCTCCATATGTTCTCTGAAAACAATTTGTGCCGAAACGAGCATTGTTTCAATGGTTATCGCTGTTTATTCTTTCTAGAAAATGTATAAGCAACTGCCACGCCGATGAATCAGTCTGTGAGTAGGCAGTATCCATAACCAATTGTTTACAGATCTGTAGTTTACGTTAGCTAGTATAGAATATGAGCTCAAACAAAAATGCCAAGAAGTTGTATTAGCTACTAGTAAAGCGATGCAAATCTGTTTGCGAGGAAGACTTATCCAGCAACCGGCTTTGTTTACAAAACTGTAGCTCACGTTAGGAGTGGGATTTATTGCTACCTAATGCCATCGAGAACTTTGATGTGTCTGTGGATGAGGCTGAATCGGTGCCAGCGTGTGCAATAGATGGCATTGACTTTTTAAGCTCTTATCAACCAGGCAGTTTTGGAAACCTTCTATGCCACCAAATAAACAGGTAGAGACACACACTAGGGTGATCAAACGGACCACTTTCATTTCTGTAAGTAGGCATGTAATAGCCATATTTGTTTCTGGCCATTTTGAGCCTGTAATCGGAACCCACAATTGATGCTATAGACACTCGACTAGTCTAATGAAGGCTTGTTTTATTGCTTCTTTAATCAGCAAAACAGTTTTCAGCTTTGCTAGCATCATTACAAGGGTTTTCTTATGATCAATTTGCTTTTTAAAACTTGGGACTAGTAAACAACATGCCATTGGAAAACAAAACCCAATTGGCGTTTGAGATTGTAATTAAAATAAAACTGTCATTTTGAAAGCTACACCATCCATTATATAGTTCAGTTGTTGGAATTCTAAACTGACCAACAGAAAGCAATTTAGAGACCATTTACCTGTTTTCTTACACAATTTTTGGACTTTATCCGCCAACAGCCCACACCACTTAGTGTTGGTACCCAAGTGGTACCCAGGCGCTAATCACACCTCGCTGAATGCATGACGTCAATGGATGAATTGAAAACTTGGGGCCATCGAAAATGTACATTATTTTAGGATGGAAAGAGAAACTAAATCGCACACACATCCTATGTCTCTCTGAAATTCCTCTGCTTATTTTACTGAAGATTATTATTGTACAAATGGAAAAGAGGATATCCGAAAAGAGGATAACTCTTCTTGATTTTTTTGATAACTTATTCATGTCACATGTAGAAAAATCTTATAAGCCAATAATGTAACAGACTAGAGCTATGCATTGGCATTGAAATCAATCTGATAACCCTACCACATCCCGTGAGGAGAGACTTGCAAAGACGCGCTGTTCACAGCCTATTCATTTTGGACCTCGTGATTTTCTAATAGCTCCTCTATGTTTTTCGATAACTTATTGATGTCACCTATAGAAAAATATTATATGCCAGTAATCTATGAAACTAGAGCTATGCATTGGTGTTGAAATCATTTCAGACCTTGTCTTTGTCTAATTATTCTTTTTTTGTTATTTATTTTGAGTATGATGACACCTTCAATATAAACACATTCTTGTATTTTTCAAATTCATTAACCATTTAAAAACAGACAAATTCTGTAATTCATTACTTTTTAGGCTATTATATATACTTTAAAGACAACACAGTAGATGAACCGTTGCTTTGGCTGAATGGTGATGCTGACGAGGAGAATGACAGCGCGTTCGGCTCTGGCGGTTATAGGGGATGAAAAAAGACCAGGTGGTTCGAGTGTGTACAATGCCTACAGTGTGTTTCTGATCAATTTGATGTTATTTTTATGTTTCTTTATTTTTTTTGTCAAATACATGGACATTTCTAAGTGACCCCAAACCTTTGGCTGGTAGTGTCTTCAGTTTGCAATTGAACAAAACACTGAAAACTGAATAATTGACTAAATCATAGCTTATTCCAAGAAGAAATCCTTAAATTGCCCAGATAATATAATTGCCACCACCTAGAAGTAGTTTGAAATAATTAGATTTTAATCAAATAATTTTTGTTTACTTTGAAACTGAACTTTACGTGAATTGCATGTGCCTACTATATGAAAATGACTAATCCAACCAGTTTGAATAAAGACAATGTTTCCTGTTTTGTGTCACTGTGTGTACTGCAACACTCAGAAAAAAAGTCCATATCAAGAGACTTTGATGTTCCTTTTTTATTGTATGTTATCAAGAAAGCCCATTCTACTGTGGTCAACCTCTCTGTATGTGGCAGCAAGAGATCTCTTGATAGAAGACTGCAGTGAACGATTGTTTGGCAGGTAGAGTAAGCAACTACATGAAATACCACACAGATTCAAGCTAAGCATTAGACACAAAGTACAACAGTTTCAAGTTGCAACTTCCATCGCCAATTCAATGAAAGGGGGTTGTATGGTTAGAGACCTATTGCTAACAGTGAGACTTAAGGAAGCCTTCACCAACACACCCCTGAACATACCACAACCTCCAGCAGACAGATGAGACCAAATTGGAGATTTTTGATAAGGGACACTATGTTTACAGAAAACAAAATAAAGCCTTCAAAAGAAAATAACTTGTTCCCCACAATCAAACATAAAGGAGGTTATGAAATGTCAGGAGTTTAACAAGGCATCTTGAAATGCAATGTCAAACCCAGTGTCAGAAAACATTATGAGTCTTCCAACATCACAATGACCCCAAACACACTTCAAAAAGCACCCCGTAACGGTTCAAGACAAAACAATGAATTGGCCAGCAATGTGTACAGATCTACATCTCAATATAAACCTGCAGTTATATCAGAAAAACAGAGTTTGGAGGCACCCTTCAAATTTGTGTGAACTAGAGCAGTTTGCACAAAAGGAGTGGACCAAACTGCATTCATAAGGGGCAGGAACGCTTATCCAAAGCTACACGAAGAGTTTATTGTTGCCCCAAATATTGAGTTCAGGGTGTCAATAATTTTGACAACAGCATTTCTGTTTCTAATTTTAAAAGAATATATTGCGTTCTGAGTCAAAAACAAATGTTCTTCTTGTTTAACAGTGACATACTGAATTCAGGAGACCAAATACCTTGGTGAATTTCAACTTATGTTTAGAGAAATGTAAGTTATTAGAAGAGTGGAAATATGCCAAAGTTTGGGCTACGACTGTACAATCCAGGGATTTTCCTGCTATTCAAACCCTTGGGCGGACTTCCTAAATGTTTTTCGCCATGCCCAATCATTACTTTTTATTTTAAATACATTGAAATCTGCCCATTTCATTGGTAAGGAAATAAGCATGCATTTTTTAAGGAATACAGTACTATGGAGTGAAGTTGGCAGTCTGGGAATGCTAATCCACACTTGAACAAATTTTTTGGAAGAATCTGGTAGCCAACAGCTACTGTCACTGTAGTAATCAGATTATCATTTCAGTACTGACAGTAAAACAGTAAAGATATTTGAAACAAGAGAAAATCACCCAGACTAAAATAAAACCTGATTCGCAAGAAGGGACGCTGTGTAAAATGCTAGTAAAAACAGAATGCAATGATGTACATATAATTTATCCCAGAATTTATTTGTAAATAGTACATGGACAACATATCAAATATTGAAACTGAGAAATGTGGTAGTTTTTGGAAAAATAATGATCAACAGTTTGAGGTCTCCCGTCTTATTTTTGTTTCATGATGTGCCAAATGTTTTCAATAGGTGACAGGTCTGGACTGCAGGCAGGCCAGTTTAGCACTCAGACTCTTATTCTACGGAGCCATACTGTTGTAATACATGCAGAATGTGGTTTGGCATTATCTTTCTGAAAAATACATTGTCTAAATGGTTGCGTCAAATCCTCTATGTACTGTTCAGCATTAATGGTGAACAGTCACGAATGCCATGTGCACAAATACCTTTGAAATTACAAACATATACTTGGAGAATTTGTTGAATTTCAAGAAGCCATTTAAAAACTATGACATTTTGTGGGTGAGGGGGCAAACGGTGCCCATCGCTGTGCACCTAGTTACGCTTCCTGACACACCCCTTGCCAAACCCACCACCTAAGCCCATTTTCTATCCAGAAAAAAAAACTAAAATCAAACATTGCTGAGATTCCATGATACACAGTGTATACACAAAGAATTCAGACCAATTTATTGAAAAAGAAAAACTGAAATGTATTACGCATTGGGGCTAAGCGTATGGAGTTGTGATTTGCTACTGTCAAATGGATTAAAAGGAATCTATTTTTGCATCAAACATCTGCGCAAAGATTTAAAGATTTTTCCAACCATCTTATCTGAATATTTATTTTCTTTTGTTTCCCTTGAATAATCAACGATTTAAATATATTCCACATTTTGGACAATTACTGTATAGCTAACGACGTGTAGTTAACATACAGCCATTTTCACTCATTTATATGAAAGGATGCAAACATTTTTAGATGTGATTGTTTACCTAAGACATGAGAACCTTCATGTAAAGTGTATTAATAGCAAAGGAGAGAGTTTATAAGTCACACTGATGACAATATGCCATTTTTTTACATATAGCACATTATAGTTGAAATATGTTGCCATTTAGGTTGCACACGAAATAATTGTCAATAAAAACAATACTAACCTCACCCACTGCCCCGGTCACAACCCGGTCCTCGCTGCTCCCCGCCCTTGTCCTTATCCACTTGACGAGCAGGCCTGACCGTCCCCCAGAGGCCAAACCAGACACCTCACAGGTCAGTGTGAGAGGAGAGCCTAACTGGACAGTCACCTCACCACGTGGTGTGGATGTCACCCTCAGGGAATCGGCTTAAGACAATGAAGGGAAAAGAGAAACAGTTTCTGGTTTAATTAAAGAATTACAGTTATAGGGAACTGTCATTTTTTCTCCCCTCCCCATTCTGTGATTTTCAATTTGTAATTAAGGCCATGAATCATGATCAAGCAAGGACTTTCGCCAAGTTGGGTGAGTTCAACTTACAATATTGTGACCTTCCATTATAGAAGAGGCATTAAAGCTCAATACGTACGTTTTTTGCATTACATATCGCAATTCTATTAATCTGGATCGTGGATGAATTCCTGCCATATCAGATGGTTCCAAGGCCCGCATCTGAAAAACCTCTGTATATGGTGTTCTGCTCCTAAGGATACAAGAAACCAGGCAAGCCTAGTTCAGCCGGCCCGCAATAGAAAGTGTTGCCCTCTCGAGATTCGAATCCGTGTGGCCCACGTGAAAGGCTGTGTCGTTAACCACTACACCACAGAGCTGTACATTTGCTGAGTGTCAGTTTAGTCTGTTGACAATATTTAATTTTGTCACACATTAACACCAGGCGAAGTTTGAATATTTTGTAAGACACCATTAAACATTGTGTTAACTGGAGTAGCGTTTGTTATCAAGTTTACCTCCACCAGAAATAGTATCTATGAACTGTATTACTTCTGCCACTGGCTGTTTTAAAAGCATAGTCAGTAATACATCGCTAGATGCCATTAAGCAATGTGTTAAACTGAGTAACGTTTCTTATTATGTTTTCCTCCACCACAAATAGCATCTTTGAACTGTATGGCTTTTGTCACTGGCCGTTTTCACAGCTTAATGGCCATTTGTGAATTATATTGAAATACACTTGAAATTCTTGCAATATAACAGTTAACAGTTTCATTTTAGGCTGCCCATAACGTAACTACAGGAGATTGTAGCCAGTGAAGTTGTCTATCCTGAACAAATCCTCATTTGCCACTGGCCATTTTAACAGCTAATTGGCCATTCGTGAATTGCATTGATAGTTATACTGACTAACGTTTCTTCCCATGTTAACCTACACCACAAATAGAGTCTCCCACATATGTGGCACTGTCTTTAACTACTAGACCAAGGCGCTACACGTTTCACCACTCTAGACACCATTCAGAATTGTGTTAAACTGACTAACGTTTCTTATTAAGTTCACCCCCACCACAAAGACCATCTATAAAGTCGGTGTAGCTGCCTATACACGATGGATGGAACTCATGGAGCAAAACACATTCAACTTCGACGCTGATGTTACAATTCTTCTGTTAAATAAGTAAGTGAAACTAGCTAAAACGCTAGTTACCTAGCTAACCTCACACTGTTGTTAGTATTTGCCCTATGGGTGTTAATGTGTCTAGCTATACAGAGCAGACATGGCTATAGTTACTGACTGTACTGTTGTTAGTAATTGGCTATAACTAATTACCAGGCTTAACTAGCTAACATTTTGTAGATAAAAAGGCGAGCTGACGTCTATATATGCTTGTTTACTAACCAGCTAGTTCCACTGTAATCAGAAAACATCACCAGCGCGAGTTTAGTGTAGTAGCTGGCTTTTCTCACGTTTCCCATGTATGCTATTTTCCTGTAGCCATCTTTTCGTGCTGTTTGCTTTCTTAACTAGCCCAGCAAGTAGAACTGTAACTGTACCTAAAATTTCTAAACAGCCGGAGGCAGGGCTTTCTCTCAAAGAGCTCCACTACTTTGGAATGATTCGCCAATTAAAATTAGAAATGCAAACTCAGTGCAAACCTCTCAGACCCAATGTCTTACGCTGCTATATTATTGTGCTGGGGGAGTAGGGTCTAAATGTTCCCTGTTTTCTGTCGTTTTAAACTAAGGGGGACTTGAGGTCTGGATCCACACCTGCAGAGTACCAGGCTTGACTCGTTGCAGTCCCTGTCCAAAGTCCTCCAGGTTGTGTTGCAGATCAAGACGATATCTGACGATTTCAGCTGCCACTCTGCTGACCCCCCTCCCCCCTGTCTGTCCCTGTCCTTGTCCATCTGGTCATGCCTCCGACCTGGACTAGGTTTAGACTCTGGGCTTAGCCCACAAGAATTGAACTATTACAATTTGGACTCTTAATATGTTCAACCGGCACAGCCAGAAGAGGACTGGTCACCCCTTGGAGCCTGGTTCCTCTAGGTTTCTTCCTAAAGTTCGGCTCCCTTAGGGAGTTTTTCCTGGCCACTGAAGTTCATCACTACTGTTGTTTGCTCCCTGGGGTTTAAAATAATTGTATATCACCTTACCTATTTGATTTGGAAGTGGAATATTTTTTTTGTAGATGAGCTGAATAAAGTGCACAGAAAACATCTGGGGCTTTAAAAGTGAACTTACATCACACCAGCGACAGCAGAGATTACAGGTAAAATTAGGCTGAAATACTTCATATTTTTAAGGTTTAGCTTTAATTGGTGCATTCAGAGTCATATATGGGCTGAATTAGTATTGGTCAGAATCCCTGTAAAAACTTAGAAGCAAAATATGACTGCAGCAATTGGTTTTATTCCACCATTCAATTCTTCCATAAGGGATTTTTTAGATCCACTTTAAAAAAAAATCAGTTTTGTCCTGGATTATCTTACTTCTGCATTTTTATTATTGACTACATCTTGTCAGTGTAATGTCAGGATTATGACACACTGACTATTTCAGACTATGACTGTACACTTCTTAGTTTTACTCCTCCATTTTATTCACCTTTCCTTACGTCTGCAGACTTGTTTTTCCAACCTATGAGCCATCCTTAATATTGTTTATATGGAATTGGATTGATAGCAATTAACAAATCCTGGACAATACTTGCTTATTTTTCTTATTTTTTATCAGGAATTGTAAAGTTTGGTGAAATAGTTATTAAAGCTGAGTTATTCCCTTGATGACTTCTAGTTAAATTGTCTAGTTTATGGTACAGTGGTCTGCAAAAGTTTGGGCACCCTTGTTAATGTCCATGATTTTCCTTCATAAATCGTTGGTTCTTAGGATAAAAAAAATCAGTTAAATATATCATATAGGAGACAAACACAGTGATATTTGAGAAGTGAAACGAAGTTTATACCATTTACAGGAAGTGTGCAATGATTGTTCGAACAAAATTAGGCATGTGCATAAATTTGGGCACTACAATCAAAAAAA